>JAYXIM010037514.1:0-18052 GCA_037575425.1 Anastrepha fraterculus | reverse complement strand
GCTGTCAGGGGTTTTGCGAGTTTCGCATAATCCCTAACGAAGCGGCGATAAAAGCCTGACAGGCCTAGAAATGACCTTAAGTCTTTCAAGGTTCTCGGAACTGGAAAATTTATTATTGTTTCTACTTTCTTAGGGTTTGCTTTAAGACCATTGTTTGATATTATGAAGCCTAAGAATTCGACTTCAGATTTGAGGAATTCACATTTGTCCAGTTGCACTTTTAGATTGGCTTTTGAAAGGGTATTGAAAATTAATTCAATGTCCTTAAAATGGGTCTCTTGATCTTTACTGAAAATGATTATATCATCGATATAAACGTAGCATCGTATGGCAATATGATCTCTTAGAATGCCATCAAGTGCCCTTTGAAAAATTGAAGGTGCGTTCTTGAGACCGAAAGGAAGACGGGTAAATTCATATTTCCCGTTATTTACAGAGAATGCTGTCTTCTCTATGTCAGATTCTTTTAAGGGAATCTGATGAAAACCGCTCTTAAGATCAAGTACTGAAAAAATTTTATTTTTGCCTAGTTGTGTTAATACTTCATTAATATCCGGAATTGGATATCTGTCGGGTACTGTGTCAAGGTTGAGTTTACGATAGTCTACTACCCTCCTATACTTTTTTTCGCCTGATGCGTCTAACTTTTTAAACGTGGTCCTTTAGACACATAGGATAGGGGTAATTTCTTGTATAAATGGGGGTTCCTGAATTCTTCTTGTTTTCCTGAGAATTCTCTAATTGATCTTACTATATCCGGTATTTTATCGAGTTCGCCTAAATTGTTACGGTGTTCCGGATTTATTATTTGATCTGTTCCTACTAAGTCACTGTTCGTATTCCTTATCGCGTTATTCACAATGTTCGTAATTAGTTCACTCAGTCCTGGTATGTTGATAGCATTGTTAGGATTAGGAGGGATTGGTGCATTAACGATAGGAGGTATAATTAAATTATTTGGGTTACTCATTTTGAATGTCAACAGATAATTTAAATTTGGTTCAAATTTATTAGTTTTATAAAATTTCATTTAGCTAAAGTTTCCTTGTTTCAAATTTGCACTTTACAAAATATTTAACTCTTTAATTGGCTCATAAAAATACTTTACAAAATATTTAGCTCTTATTCACTATTATTTTTTATATTTAATTTCTTAATTTATTAATTCACTATTAATTTCTTCAATTTAATTATTCTCTCATGGATTTGCCTTCTTTTAATTGGCTCAAAAAAAAAGTTTACAAAATATTTAGCTCTTATTCACTATTATTTTTTCAATTAAATTCCTTAATTTATTATTTCACTATTAATTTATCCAATTTAATTATTCTCTCATGGATTTTCCTTGGATAATAAAACTATTTTCCACTTCGTAACTAAATTTAACAATCGAGCTTTTAAAATTTAACTCTACTTTTTTCAATTATTTTCACACAATTTCCACAATTTCTGGTTTTCTTATTTCTAAATTAATTTTAAATAGTTACCGCCGTTGCCTACACAAAGTCTGTAGGGGGTCCTTTTTGCCTATTTCAGCTACTGGGGGTCTATCAGTACTCCTTCTCGCGAGGTTGTCTGCGAACTGGTCTACAGACGTGGTTGTAACTTGTCCTTTTACAGGAAGTTGTTGTGGTTTATCGAAGGTTTCGGCACATTTGAGATGCGGCGAGCTGCTTAAGGTCGTCTTAGGCACTCAAAAATCAAAGTCGATGTAATTATTTGAGGTGCGGCGAGCTACTTGAGGTCGTCTTAGGCACGCAGAAATTTTGACTTGCTTGTCCTTTTTACAAATACTCGCGCCGAATTCCTTCTACCACGTTGGCGTTGGGCGCCAATTAATTACATTTATTTTGAGAAATGTAAAAAAATTATTTTTTTCGGAGCAAGCTCCTTGTTATTTATTCACTTGTCAATTTAAGACTAACTGTTACAGAGTTACTTAAAGCTATTGTAACTTATCCATCACCTCATTCACCTGCCGTGCCATGTGATCGTGTTCCCGGAATTTCATGTATTGCCGTTCACACGGTTTGTAGCAAACATAGCGTCAGCAAAAAGGTTTTAGAACGGAAGCGCGTGCAGCGAATGAACTTTCAGCGTAAGCGGTGTTAACTTATATATACTCAACACCAACTTGAAATAATAAGACACTTTGTTATTAGTTTTCACAATCAATTTATTTTAAGGAACCACACGCACTCGCAGTCAGAACTTAACATGCTTCTCGAGCGTATACTGACGCTCACACAAGCGACAAAGTAGAAAGAGAGCATTTTCGGGAAAGTCCCGTTTTCAATATCGAATTCAGATTTATACATATACATGTGACTTTTACTTGTACATATGTATGCACATTTTCAGTTTTAATTTGGGATTCTACCTCGCCTTTTAATGCCATTGGGTAGGGGTAGTATCTTGTGTAAACTGGGGTATCTTTATTTGTCCTAATTTCGCCTATAACTTTCGTAGTGTAAGTAAGTTTGTCGTTAGGTTCTGCAAAGAGTTTAGAAAAGTTGTTCACTAAATTGTTGATTCTGCTTCGTTGGGTAGATGTCATATGATTTTCTTTAATGTTAATTGCGTTCGCTGATTTGGACTCAAGTTGCTTTATTTTAATTTTGGTGTTACCCTTGATTGACATAAAATTGTCTTTGATGTGGATAACAGCTTCGAGAATTTTAAAGCTGTCGTTTCCAAGGATACCATGGAATGAACGTAGCGTTGGGAGAAGGAAAAATTTTAATTTTGACTCTGTATTAAAAAGCCTTAGGAAAGTATGTTCCTTTATTTCTATGTCCCCTGCTATTGATTTTGCGAAAAAGTTTGATTAATTTTTAATTGGATTAGGGACGATAGAAGGTTGAATATAGTTTTTCGTTGATCCCGTGTCAATTAGAAATTTCTCTATCTTTCCACTCTCCATCCTGCATTCAAAATAAGGCAGTGAAGAGTGAGCTAACCTAAAAAATGTATATGTGTTATGTCAGTCAGATCGTTGTCTTGTAGTTCATCGTACTGGTCTATATAATCATTTGTATGTTCTGCTATAGATTGCTCTTGACCATAATTTTGGTCGGAATCTATATGGAAATTCCTTTGCACTTTATTCGGAATCGGTGGGTTATCGATCGGAGGTCTCTTACCGAAAAAGTCTGTTCATGTAATTAACATAGCGTGTACGTAATGATGGATCTATGTCCATCGGTTCCGGTCGTGGTTGAGGTTTTGGAAACGGAAACGGACGCGGTGTTAGATTGTTTGGTTGCTGAGATATGTTGGGCTGATAATGCCGTTGAAATTGAAAATATGGCTTATGTGCTCTGTTGGGGATAGCAGGGTTTGGTCGCGACTGGGGCAAATATGCTAATTCAGGGTAGAACTCATTGTTGGACCTTCTTGGTGAAAGGGGTGGACGAAAGTTGTGAGGTTTCCTGTTCTGGTCACTGCTTTTCAGTGTGTAGTAAGAACGAAAACTCTGGTTTTCCAACTTCAGGCATAAATGAAGAGCCTGTGGAAGATCTGCTGATTCTCTCATTCCGAGGAGTCTTGGTAGATCGCCTCTAAGTCCTCGAATGAAGGTGTCAAGGGCCTTATCCCGATAGGTGCGCGTAATTAGATGCATGGCTTCTTGACTAACTTCCATGCTTCCGATTTTGTTAAGGATAAGTGACAGGTGGGAATAGACGCGCTGATAAAACTCTTGGATAGTGAGGTTGCCCTGCACTAAGGAGGTCATTTGGTACTCAAGGGTACCGATGTCGCGTTTGTCCGCGTAGTGTAAAGTAAGGCATCTGGAAATCGCTTTCCAGTCCAAAGGCGTGTTATACGATTCTAGGGCAATGTCGGCGTTGCCCACAATCTTGTTACGTATGACGTTGAGGATTCCATAGTATTTCGGCGTTCATATTTGCGTTTCCTAGATCTGCAAAATGCGATCTACACTCTTTTTCCAGGAGTTGAATTCCCCCGCGGGTTTCCCGAAAATTCACGCAAACATCTCACTACGTCTGGAATTTTGTCTAACTCTGTTATATTCTTCGGTAGACTAGAATCGATAGTCACGTCCGAAATGTCAGTAAAGTTCGCATTAGGGTTGAGGGCAGCTTGAACTAAGTTTCTTCCCTCTTGTTTAAGTATGTTAATTACGACTCCTGCTACAGTATATTCCGTTTAGGTGCATTTACTTCCGCTGCACATGATTTCGTGCACCTAAGCGAAATGTGCAGCTAAGCGGAAACCCAAAACTCTGGTTTGTTTGATATATTTAGTTGAAAAAATTATGTATATATTTAGAAGTTATAAAGTATAATGAAGGTATTTTAATACATATGTACATATTGCGATAGAAACTCTTTTACAAAAAATAGCTAGTGATTTTACTTTGTGAAACTTTTTTTGTTTTTGCAAATTTGACAATCATTTCTTCCATTTCAAAGATTTTAAAATTTGTTTCCATAGGGTTTTCCATGAAAAATGTTTCCAAGGTATTTAATGCGGATAATGCCTCCTTAACACTAGTGGATTTTGAGACATCATGATTCTCTTCTGAGCTTTCATCTCCACTACTGATTTCAGATGAAGGCACATCGCACAGGTTCGCAACAATTTGTTCATCTGTAAGAAGTCCTCTACATTGAAGCTCGTCATCGCAATGTATGTATTCTTCGGTGTTTGGTATTTCCTCCAAAATACCAAGCTCAACTTCGCAGCTTACCACATCTGCGTTTGTATTACAAATTCCTGCCTGGAAGATATGTAATCATAAGTACAGATATGGTTGCATTCATGTAACGACTTCTTACCTTCTTGAAACAATTACAAATTGTTTCAGGCTTCACTAACCACCAAGCCCTTTTGATATAATGCAGAACGTCCAATATAGATATTGATTTAATATAAGTTTGAAGTGGAACTCCACGTTCAATTGCACTTATCTGTTTTCGAACAAGAATTTTCCTATACTCTGCTTTGAATGCGTGTATAATGCCCTGGTCAAGGGGTTGAATCAAAGCAGTAGTGTTAGGTGGGAGAAATTCTATTTCTATGTTGCGAGGTTTGAAGTTTATTTTATGACAAGAAGCGTTGTCAACGAAGAGTAAAATATTTTTGTCTTTGGCGACCATATCATTATCAAGTTCCTGAATAATTTCAGACCACAATGTTGACGTCATCCAAGCTTTTACATTTGCAAAATAAGGCAAAGGTGGATTACGTTTTTTAAAACAGCGAGGATTTTTAAATTTGCCAATTGTGTATATTTTTTTAAATGTTCCGGTAGCATTACACAAAAATAGTAGTGTAAGTCGAGATTTTTGGGTTTTCCATCCGGTTGGTTTTTCACAATTGGTCATAAACGTTGCATTTGGTAGGGCTTTGTATAAAAGTGCACTTTCATCAGCATTAAAAATGTCATCAATTTTACGGTTTTTAAGGATGTTAGGTAAAAATTCGTTTTTAAAACTGGCTGCGCTTACTTCATCATTTTCTTTTCCTTCACCATGAAATCTTTTAAATTTAATACCATAACGTTGACGCCATCTCCATAGCCAGCTTTGAACAGGATCAAAATCATCTTTCAACAGAATGGCAAACTCTTTTGCTTTGTTTAGCAAAACATCACTCGATAATAAAGCATTTTTTGTTCGCTGCTGATTAAACCAATTGAAAAGAGCCTCTTCCTTTCTTTGCCTTTTTCGCTGTAAATTTGCGCAATTACTAACTCTGGTTATTTCTTCTGCCATTTTAATTGTTCTGTTGACCGTGCTGATATTGCACTTGAATTTGTTGGCAACGTCCTTCTTTTTTGTTCCATTTTCACAAAGATTTATAATTTTTAATTTATCTCTTATAGACAACGCAGTAACTCTTTTATTCATTTTCGTACGAACAAGTGAAAATATGTATGAATGTACATACATATAAATATATGCACGAGAAACAGACTACAAGTTGAAAAGAGAGTAACATTGTGTGCATATAGCTTGCATTTTTGTGAAGTTTTTCAAGTGCTGAAAAGAGATACATAGATCTATTGTAGATTGTTGGTTTTTATGCGTGCACTTATGACTTGTTGCTTTTATTGACAGAACGCAAGTGATGGTTACATTCGAAAACAAGTTTAAAATTAATGTGCTTTCTTATTAATACTTATGTTCGATAATTCGAACATGAACATATGCATTGCTAGGGTTGCTTTTATAAAGTAGCATTTCAACATCCCTCCTCAATGCAGATGTTCTTACAAAATTATTTGTACATTACTTAAGGCTTAACAATTCCAAAAATTCATTGTGTTTCTTTTTTGACAAATTCTTCGGTAATATATCTGCTATCATTTCATTAGTTGATACATATTCTAATTTAATGTCGCCTCTCTCAACAATATTTCTCACGAAGTGATATCTAATGTCAATGTGTTTCGTCCTTGCATGGTGCACAGGGTTCTTTGCAAGATGTTGAGCACTGAGGTTGTCTCCAAATAACACAGTTGGTGTGTTCACATTGCCACAACCAATTTCGATGATAATACGTCGCAGGTGTAACACCTCCTTTGCTGCAGATGACATAGATAAATATTCCGCCTCGGTACTACTTAAGGCGACGCAGTCCTGTTTTTCCGACTTCCAGGATATCGGACCACCAGCTAGAAGGAACACGTAGCCGGTATAAGACCTGCGGTCAACTCTATCGCCACCCCAATCCGCGTCAGCATACCCTTTCAATGGTTGCTTGCATGCACGATAATGTAACTTCATATCGGTCGTAGCTGCCAAATACCGTAACACATGGATAATACCTGCCATATGTTCACTATGCGGATCTTTATTACGCTGCGCCAATTTCGATACTGAGTGAAAGATGTCTGGTCTCGTAGATAACGCAAGCCACATCAGCGCCCCAATTATAGACTGATAAGACGTTCCGTCAACCCTCTTACAGTTTTCGCTGTCACACGCGACCTGGAAACCTGCGTCCAGTGGTGTCGATGCCGGTCTGCATGAATCGATACGATGCTGTCGCAACAAATCTTTGATGTACTGTGATTGTCCAACCGATATAGCACCCAGTTCTCCATCTCGCTCAATCTGCATGCCCAAAAATAAACGCAGAGGACCCTTGTCAATACACTCAAATGTCTTACATATTTGTTCTTTAACCTTAGCCATGACGCTCTTTGACTGGCATGCTAAAAGTAGATCATCAACATAAACAAGGATTAAAAATAGGTTACCTTCTACATCCTGTTTATACAAACAAGGTTCACTCTCACACTGAGTAAAACCTAGACCTTTTAGCGCTTCGTCTAGCTTAAAATTCCAAGCTCTTCCAGACTGCTTCAATCCGTATATGGCCTTGTTCAACCTTAAAACTTTTGCGGGTTTGTCATTTTCAGTGAAACCTTGTGGCTGTTTCATGTACACTACTTCTTTAAGTTCGCTGTTTAAATATGCTGTGCATACATCCATTTGATGTAAATGTAATTTTAATTCTGCTGCTAATGCCAGTATCAGCCGTATAGTTTCGAATCGACACACTGGCGAAAAAGTGTCTAAATAGCATAGATGTTAAATAATGATTAGATAATGCTAATGATTGCTAATTAGCCTTCTTTTGTGAAATTCTCTAATTCATTAAACAATTAGAATTAGTTCAACTAATTCCCATTAGATAATTGAAATTTTTATTCCAATGGTAAAACTAATTGCAATTAGTTGCCATTAGCAAAAAAATTGGTTGACCTTTACAATTAGAAATCTAATTGACTTCTGCTAATGCAATTAGATATTCAATTAGTTAATTCTAATTCGAGCTAATTAAATATCTAATTGCATTAGCAGAAGTCAATTAGATTTCTAATTGTAAAGGTAAACCAATTTTTTTGCTAATGGCAACTAATTGCAATTAGTTTTACCATTGGAATAAAAATTTCAATTATCTAATGGGAATTAGTTGAACTCATTCTAATTGTTTGATGAATTAGAGAATATAAACTAATTGCATCAATTGCTAATTCTAATTGGAACTTAACATGTATGCTAAATAGTTAACGCCATATTTCTGTGAACAACCCTTGGCCACCAAACGTGCCTTGTACCGCTCTATTTCGCCGCGTTCATTGCGCTTCAACGTATATACCCACTTGCAGCCAATTACCGATTGATCTTTCGGTAAATCGACCACAGACCACGTATTGTTTGTGACTAAAGAGTCAAACTCGTGTTTCATAGCTGTTTTCCATAAATCTGCTTCATTGCTATCAATTGCGTCTTCGTATGTTTCTAGTACTTCTATTTCATTCGTGCCCATAGCATTCAATATGTTAAACTTCTTCTTGGGACGACCTGGCATACCTGACCGAACCAGCATCGGCCTTCCTGGTCCACGCTTCACCTGCTGCTCATCAGCACTTAGAAATTCGTCATTTTCGCTGCTGATTTCTCTAACACCATCATCGCTGTCATTTGCGTCACTCTCACAGCTGCTGTCTTTTTCATTAACTACTTCCCTTGTGTCACCAGATTTGTTGTTGTTGTTATTGGCTTCTATCTGAACTTGCCGCTTGCACTCAAAATCAAACATTATTCCGTTACTACCAGATCTTTCAACGCAACTTGCCTCATCGAACAACACATCCCGCTTTTCGACTACTTTCCGCAACTCTGCATCATATAGCCTATATGCCTTTGACACCAAAGAATATCCAACCATTACATACTGTTTGCCTTTTTGTTGGAATTTCTTATGATGCGTTTTGTCCAACGCCACCGCCACCGAACCAAATACTTTTAAGTGCTGCACTGATGGTTTCCTGCCATACCACGCCTCATAAGGCGTTTCATTACTGAGCGCTCTGGTCGGTGCACGATTGCGCAAATACGCTGCCGTCGCTACCGCTTCTGCCCTCAACGAATCGGGCATACCCGAATGCACCAGCAAACTTCTGGACATTTCAACCAACGTGCGGTTGGCCCTTTCCGCTACCCCGTTTTGCTGCGGAGTGTAGGGAACTGACAATTGACGTATAATGCCTCGACTCTCGAAAAAATCATTTAACTGTTTATTTATATATTCACCGCCGTTGTCGCTTCTTACCGCCTTAATACGATTACCTGTTTGTCGCTCAACCATAGTACAAAATGCGACAAATTTGTTGAACACCTCAGCTTTTGACTTTATAAAATAGACAAATATCCTTCTTGACATATCGTCTATGAATGTCAGAAAATATTTTGATCCACCTAGCGATGGTGTATCAAAAGGCCCACATACATCCGTATGCACCAAATCTAGCAAATTCTTTGATCTATGCTCATTCGTATTTGCAAACGGTTGTGTATGAATTTTGCATAACATACATGTCCTACATACTGGCTTTTCCGAGAAACTTATTTTTTCCATCCCATGAACTAAAGATTTGTGTGCAAGTTCGTTCAAGCTGGTATAATTTAAGTGCCCATACCTATTATGCCATATGATTGCTTGCTTTTGCATGGCACCAAAACAACTGCTGCGCTTACCTTCAAACATGAACAAGTTGTTGCTTTGTTTGAGTCGTAAGATATCATCACCGTTCTTTGTCACCGTTGCATATTTTTTGCTGAAGTTTACTGCGCAACCCATTTCGACGGCACGGCCAACTGATATAAAATTGCCTCTCATACAAGGAACGTACAAAACATCTTTCAATGTTAAATCACACATGCCAGTTTGTATTTTAACATCGCCTTTACCCTCGGCACGAATGCTGTTGTCACCTGCCAATGCGATCGATTCTGTATGATTCACGAAGTTCGAAAACAACATACGGTCACAACACATATGCGCAGTCGCACCACTGTCTAAGCACCATTTTCCTCTGCCGAACGTGTCGAAGTCTGTTGCACTTACAGCAGTGAACGAACATTGTTGTTGACGCTTCTTCGCTGAATCTTCTTTCGTTGAATTCACGAACTTGTTTGATTTCGGACAATTGCTTTTTATGTGGCCCTTCTGCCCACAACCATAGCAAGTAACATTTTTGAAATTAACGTTTCTCTTTTCTCTGTCGCTACCCTGCGTCGACTTCGCTGCAAATACTTGCCGCATATTGATTTCGTTTGAATTTGAATTCGTCGAACTACGCATTTTGCCAGAATTTTCTCGAACCATAAATGCTTGCACGGTACTTTCGGTGTTTTCCACACTACTAGAATTACGACGTTCTCCTTCTTCTATTAACTTTATCTTTATAGCACTAAGCTTGGGTAATTCGTCACGAGATTCTAATGCTACAACCAAATTCTCGAAGGATTTTGGCAAGCTTGCAAGAAGCATTATCACGAAAAATTCTTCTTGGAGACCAACTCCTATTTCTTCCAGCTTTTCAGCCAATGATGTAAACTTACACACATATTCTTGAACGCACTCACCATCTTTCATACGCATTCCAAGTAAACGCTTAACTAAAGTTACTTTGCGTACAGGTCCCTTTGGCCTATGAATATCACGAAGAGTATTCCATGCCTCGCTGGACGTCTTACAGTTCTTTACATACGCTATCTGCATCGGCGTTATGCTCAATATAATTGTCGCTGTGGCCTTTTCGTCTTTGACCTTCCATGTTACCACATTCTTGTCATCTTCAGCTGCTTCTGGACATGGTGTTACCCCCGACGCTACTGACCATAGTTCCTGATGAACTAGCACACTCTTTAGCTGTATACTCCAAGAGTCATAGTTGGATTCGTCCAACTTCTCAATGTTAAAAAGCGAAGAACTCATCTTGACACTTTTAATTTAACACTACACTTTATTTGGATTCCAGGAATTTGTACCTGGGCCCATAACCTGTTGGTTTTTATGCGTGCACTTATAACTTGTTGCTTTTATTGACAGAACGCAAGTGATGGTTACATTCGAAAACAAGTTTAAAATTAATGTGCTTTCTTATTAATACTTATGTTCGATAATTCGAACATGAACATATGCATTGCTAGGGTTGCTTTTATAAAGTAGCATTTCAACATAGATAAAATTAAGTTTTGAAAATTTTTAGTGCTGCTAAGCGAAGTATTTTTCATACAAAGCGACCAAAACTTCCTAAAAAACAGGGTTGTTAAACGGAAAAGTGTTGCTAAGCGAAAATGTAGCTAACCGTTTAATTTTCATACAAAATCCATTTTGTGTGACACATTTTTATAAAATTGTGCACGTAACCAGTAAATGCAGCTAAGCGAATAGGCAGCTAAACAGAATATACTGTATTACGTTTGTTAATTGCTCCATGTTGAATGCATTTGCATTTAAGGAGGTCTTACCAAGTTATTTGGATTAGACATGATAGTTTTTTTCTTTTTTTCCTTAATTTTTTATAATTTATTTTTTATTTAAATTTTTGTCCCCCCGAAGGTGGTGAATCGCAGCTTTTGCGTGTAATTAGTACTGATGGAAAAAAATTAATTAATCGGTTAATGGAATCATATGATTAATTGCGGCGATCGATTATTAATTGCAATTAATCGAAATCAATTTCAAATAACCGATTATTAATCGATGTTTTCCAGGTAATATTAAAAAATCATAAAGACAAAAAAATCACAATTTACAATGTGTTAAAATTTGCGGGTTAATTGAAAGAATTTCTTTAATATTTATTGAACTTATACTCGTATTCCATTAAAACTTATTTATTAAGGATTGAATTTAAAAACAACAGTTTTGATAAACGCTTGGTTGTCAATCTATTGCGCTTTTCTGTAGCAGTGGCCCCTGCTTTTGAAAAAAGCGATCCGCAGGAACTGATGTTCCTATTAAGAAACAATACTTTTGTGAAAGTGAGTAAAGCTTTGGATACACTGAGCTCATTTCATCCCAGGCGGTTACCACATCTCGCTTCAATTCGAGGACCGGAGAATTTAAAAAGTAGCTTAATTCATCTTGTGGTTGCGTTAAGTCGTTCTCGTTTCTTTTCCGCTTGTGGGCCAAGGACTTATGGGGAGCACATAAATCGAACTCGGTATCACCGGCGGAGGAAGTTTCACTTCCACTTCCAATGCTGTCTTCCATATGCTCGATTTCAGCCATTTCCTTTCTTATATGCCGCATAACTGTAGATAGAGCAATTGGATTTTGTAAATGGATTTTCTTAAAACGAGGATCCGGTAAAATAGATGCCGCCACTAAAAATGAGTGTTCCATTTCTCCAAATCGCCTATCAAATTGTTTTAAAATATTCCTTTTCAATTTATCTGCCGCCACAGATGTGCAAGAAATTTTCATTATTTGTTGGCGCCCACAATGAGCAAGTGGAATAACTTGACTCAATGTGGCGTACTTTTCTCCACTTATTTGAGTCGTCATCGCTTCCAGGGGTCTTAATAAGCCGATCATTTCAATAACTTCTTCCTTGTTTTTTGTTGTAATCATCGGTGGTGCGTCAGAAAAGCTTATTAAAATTTGGCTGACATATTGAATCAACTGAATGAGGCGAGCAAGCATATAATATGTAGAATTCCACCTGGTTTTAACGTCCAAAATGAGTTTTAGACCAAAATGTTGCTGAATTGACTGATCCGGCTCGAAGGACCAAAATGTTGCGGGAATGTTGCGTGGAGAATCCTGAATATGTTGCGGGAATGTTGCGGCAAAAGTCTTATGACAAAAATGATGCGGGAATGCTGCGTGAAGAATCCTAAATATGTTGCGAGAATGTTGCTTGTAGAATCCTTAATAATATTGCGGGAATGTTGCTTGGAGAATCCTTAATAATATTGCGGGAAGGTTGTTTGGAGCATCCTTGATAATATTGCGGGAATGTTGCTTGTAGAATCCTTAAAAATATTGCGGGAGAGTTGCTTGGAGAATCCTTGATAATATTGCGGGAAGGCGGCCAAAAGTCCTATTTTCCAGAGCAAAATGAAATACTGATGCTTCAGCTTTGAAGTTACAATTTTTATTCACAATTTTATTACAAAACTATTCCCTTTATATACACAATTATTTCACAAAACCTACTTACGTTCACAGAAAATTATATCGAATATTTAATGAACTGTCACAAATTAAGTTAAGCGTATGCGCGAAACATGGAATATGGTGATTTTTCCCAAAAGTATTATAAATAGATTTAACGATATTAGTGCCATTATCAGAAACCACTGCAATAACATTGCTTTTGTTTATGGAAATTTCCGAAAGCGAGCCTTTTAGTACTTCTGAGGGGTGTGCAGCTGTATGGGCTTCAGTTAGTTTAAATACACCAATTGTTCCATAAAATTGTTTACTTTCAAACAAACCATGTACCGTCACACCGAGCATGCTGTTCATTTGAGTATCAGTCCATATATCAGTAGTCAAACAGATATTAGACATCTGCTTTTATTGTATTCCTGGTCGGAACTTTATAAAGCGGATATTGATGTTTCATCAACTGCAAGAACTGTTTCCCTGAAAAGGATACACATCCATATGTCTATGAGGAATCAGCAACAATGCATTGCAACAATGCAGAAATAATAGTCATATGAAAGAATACCTTCCACATGCGAAAATGGCAAATTGTCCATTACAACCATTTCCACTATTGATTGGCGTCAATTTCTGATGCTTCGTACTACCTGATGCAAAACTCTCTACATTTGAAAACACAGTGTTTATATTTGGCTGATTGCTTCTTGGTGTAGGGTTTTGGCTCGTGCTTGGCAATTCATTGCTATCCTCTGTGACGCAACTGGCTTCATACAATGCTTCATTGTTTCTCTGTAGTACACATTGTACATTAAAGTTGCGATTAATTGATGGTGAAATTTTTAACTTACTTTTAAGGCTTCAGCCTCCTTTGAGTGTTTCAACTTTAAGTGCTGCATCATATTTGTTGTGTTGTTGGAGCACTTTAAAGTTTTGCAGCACAACTTACACCTTACATCTGTAGAACTCTCCTTTGAAAAATGCTTCCAAACATCACTTCGTATTGGGGACATTTTCCTTTTTTTCGCTTGAATAAAACCTTGGACAATATAAGTTTTTGAAAAAAATTGTAAAAAGCGCTGCTGATGTGAAATGATTTTATTTTCTAGTGGCGTACATTTTTCGATTATTTTGGAAATAATTGATTAACATTGCAATTAATCAAAAGGGCTTTCACGATACAATTAAACCGACAAGTAAAGGAAAATAACCGATTAATATTAATTGTTCGATTAATCGTGCCATCACTAATAATTAGTTATTGGCTATACAAGCATAACATACGGCTTGGTATTTGGTTACTCCTTCTAGGAAGGAGGGCTTTCGCACCCTGGAGGGTCCCTGGCGTTGGGAATCGCAGAGTTAATCTATATTATTAATTTGCAATTTATTGAGTTATTGGCTGTACGAGCCCTTCTTTATGAATTTTATGATTGTTGTATTTGTTTTATTCCTTCTAGGAAGGAGAGCTTTCCTACTCTGGAGGGTCCCGTAGGAATCGCAGAGTTAAGCAATATTATAGAGTTTTTTATTTTTAATTTATTATTGGCTGTACAAGACTTTATTTATAGAGTTTAGCAGGAAATAATTATTTTCCCTTTCACAATATATTTGTTTTTTAACATTTTCGCATTACTTTTGCGATTTCAAGGAATATAGGCATTTATACTTAAGGTATGTGGCCATGTAAATTAGTGAAACACGTTTTTTAATATTTAAAGTTTATTCTCGTTTGAGACCGTCGGCTTACTAACTGAACTCCCACTATTACAATTCGTTTTTATATTGAAATATTCCCGGTTACTTTGTTGGTTGCAGCTGCTTGGTGGCAACGTCAGCACCAACGTTATCCCACGATATTGTGAGAACCATCGATGTTGGTTTGTTATTCAGTTGAAGTGACTGACGATAACTTCTACATAAAAATAAATGTTAATTTTAAAATTGTTATTTTTTTCCACAATTTTGTATTTAATATTTTCGTAATATTTTTATATTTAATATTTTTACGATTTTACAAATGTATGCATTTTCAAACTTAAATTTATGGACGTGTATGTAACTTACATAAAGTTGTGAAGGAACATTTTCACTGTTGACCTTTCCCTTCCATGAAGTTTTCTTGCGTGTCTTGCGCTGATTCGGTGCGGCGGCTGACGGCTCGCGTCTCCCGTTTGCTTCCGCTACTAGGGGGCCTCTTTTCCGTCACTCTTGGTTGCTATGATGCGGCGGATTGTTGGTAATCCTCGTTTGCCAGGGAATCCTTTTTCCGGCACACGTTTCTAGCTTTTGGTGGCACAGCTTGAAAAAAGCCCTTTCTGTCCACCAGGTTCGGGGGCCAATTCAGCTACTACTCGCGAACGGAACACTTATTAGTGGAGGTGGCTCTTCTATTTTTAGTACGGACACTATTGCTGGAGATGGTTCCATTATTTTTTAAAAATATTGCGGTATAACCGCTCTTTATTGAGTTCTGTCTAAAACTGAATTACAAAATTTCTTAAGCTAAAACCTAAACTTAAAATGCACCGAGCTACCTGTGGTGGCTTGAGCAATTTCCAGGAATCGCCGACTCTGGTTGCGCGTGCATAACAGAAATGTTTTAATTTAAGTTCGTGTATTTTTACACATAGATTTTTTTTTCAAAATTATTCAACAGGATTTCACTAAAATTATAAGGATAATTTATGTATTTTTACATAAATTATTATATGGATATTAAAATATCACATCCCATCCTCGTCGCCAGAAATGTTTTAAGGATTTTTCCTTATTAAAAAGTTTTAAGACTTTTGTCTTTGGCTGTGTTTTCACAACTGTCCCTTTATTATTCAATTTCTTTTCTTATATTATAAAATTACAATTTACTTATTAACTAAAAATGTTGTTTTCGTCGGTTTTTGCCTACTAGTCATAAGTGTGTTTTGTTTCCGTTTTTGGTGTTGGGAATAGGAGCACTGGCTGCCAGGACCTTCGGCTCTCTGATTTGTTATAAAAAGAATTATGAATTAATTACAGGCAAGCTAGGTAAAGTCATGGTAAATTAGTTAAATAAGTTTCTTTAAATCGGTTTGTGCTAAGTAATCTGACATTTTTATAATATTTTCGTAGCATATATTTTTTAATAGTGATGATGGGATTTGGTCCCCAAAAATATTGCTCCTTACTGTGGAAAATTGTGTGCAGTTGTCGAGAAGATGAATTGATGTTAGTGGTGATGTAGGGCAGTG
Source organism: Anastrepha fraterculus (assembly GCA_037575425.1). Classification (NCBI taxonomy): domain Eukaryota; kingdom Metazoa; phylum Arthropoda; class Insecta; order Diptera; family Tephritidae; genus Anastrepha; species Anastrepha fraterculus. Next base: position 1,877 of record JAYXIM010037514.1, on the reverse strand, counting down.
CTGGCAGTTTGGCCGGTTAGTTCTGTTGAATATATAGGAGTGGCTTGCAATCGTGTGCCCAAGCCGTAGCCGAACAAACGTTTTAGCCTGTTTGGATTAAATGTAGTGTATTGGTGCTGTGTAGATCCCCATGTAACCAATTGTTTTTGATACAGGTGATTGACTACATATTTATTGAAGTCTTTTTTCGAAAACTTGTTAAATGTTTTGAGCGGTTCCATGGTGGCCAATTTAGCTCGTTCGTCCGCTATTTCGTTCCCTTTAATGCCTGCGTGGCCTGGTACCCACATTAATTTTATGTTGTTGTTATTGCCAATCAGTTTGTTGCGAATTTGGGAAATAACATACGTTTTATTTCTTATATTCAGTATTGACGCTATTGTTGATCTGCTGTCCGTGCATATAATTGTTTTACGATTTGAGTTTTCAACAGAAATTAGCCCATTCAGGATTGCTGTGGCTTCAGCTGTGTAAACAGAGGCAAAATGGGGAAGGATGCCTGCTGAGACAGTGTTCCCCGAAGAATCCACGACTGCGAAGGATGTACTTGTCGCAGTTTTTGATCCATCAGAAAATATCATGTTCCATTCGCCAAGTAGAGGGTTAGTGAGCTCTGAGAATAAGCGTTGATAGGTTAAAATAAATTAGGTTTAATTGCATTTTCGTTGTGAGAACTGAAATGCAGTTTATTTGGAAATAATTTCCAGGAATCATGTCTGGAATTAAATGTATTGGAGTGAAATTAAAATTAAGTTGCATTTTTGCCAAGTGAAATAAATTAGGTTGAATAAATATGTATACATAGGTATGTATGAATGCATGTATATATGTATATATATATGCTTTTCATATTATGTTAACCCTTGTTATGGGGATAACGGTTGGTGTTGTAACACATAACTTCCGGCCTAATTCGATTGGGGTGTTGCTGCCATTGGCTTTTCTGCTGACAGTGCGTCTGGATTATTGTGGGAAGCGCTATGCAAGCGTTGTACATCCGCTGTACTCAAGTTACTGATCGGCGTTTTGAAAAGTTAACATTTGCCATGCTAACATATGTATATGTACCTATATATATATATGTACATATGTATACATTTAAAAAGGCTGTTTGCTATACTTACTTTACTACCAGTGCTGCTCTTTGATGAGCATGTGGTTTCAATGTAGTTTAAGAACTCCATTTCATTATAATAAAAAAGACTTGTCTCAAGTGATTCCTCGTAACCTGCGCCACTTCTGCTTATTTCAGCAAGACGTTGTTTTTCACGCCGAAAATTTGTACGCAAAACATTAATTTTTTTTTTAACATCTTCTACTGTTGCGCTAGGGTACCGCTCTTTGTAAATTTCCAATAGAATTTCATATTGTTTCGCCTTTTCCTCGCGATTACAATATGCTTCTACTTTTATATTCCATAATGCTGGTAAACATTGATAATTTTCAATAAACTTCAATATGAACAGCTTATCTTCGGTGCACTTGTCCATTTCGAATATCAGCGCAAACGGCGTCAGGAAGCTGGAAAAGATCAAAAGTTAGAACAATTTGACCGGTATACAAAGTTTTACCCTCGATTTGGCGGGTAAATTTGTAGACACCCGTAACGTGTTGATCTTTCATTTCTCCGATTATTTCGTCTTCCGCAACGAGCTTTAGACAAGGCGAGAAGATAACAGCTTTCACTGAATTCAATGTCTCATGTAACTTAACGTTAATGGGACATAGGTTAGGAAACGATTTAGCTTTTAGGAACTTATCTGCGATTCGAGCGTTGCGGGTTAAGACGAGTAAGTTACCGTCGCGGAGTTGTGAGATTGAGTTTATCTCCGTCGAAATAGCTTCGATCGATTTTTTAATGGCAAAAGGGCTCAGCT
>JAYXIM010037512.1:0-27249 GCA_037575425.1 Anastrepha fraterculus | reverse complement strand
TTATATATTATGGCCCATATAGTTTGGTGAGACACTTTTATGCTGGCAGTGCTTGAAAATTAAGGGAAACTCTGTTTGAATTACTCTTAGACTGGCGTCTTTTTTTTCATTTCCCGAAATCACCTTTTTTTCTGTTCAACATTTTTGTTAGCGCAATAGGAATCGAGTGAACGACGTTACCATGCACAACATTTGATTTTTCTCAGGACCTAATTAAATAAAGTAAGTTGCAAAGTGGTTACCCACCTGATAAAAAACAATATTTTCTGATTTTAATAATCATTAAAAATCCATTTGCAACATTTTCTAATTCATAGGGCCAACTGACATGGCGTATACGTAACCGCTTGTTGTCGTTATACTTCTATGTGGTTAGAGTTGGTTTTCCTAAATTATGGCAATTGCATATTAAAATTTAGAACTCGCTACATGCACCAAACCAATATCAAGCCAAGCTAGTAATGTTATTCAAATCAGTCCAAGCTCTGGGTCCTGTATGGATGTTTGCTTACCACAAACTCATATTCCGCATCGGCAATTCCAGTTGATTTATGCATGCATGAGTTCTCGATGCCTTTCACAAAATTACAAATGCGGCTTGTTGAATTAACTAAAGAGTAATACGAATAAAATTGCAACTATATATTGAGTAAATAATAAATTATATTAAATTACACTTAAAATCATAAATTATGAATGTCGCAGCAGCCATTATAATACGGCTTGAATTCGCTAAATAAATTACGTAGTTGCAATGTTTGACTCAAAGTGGAAGTCTTGCTACCGAATTCTCACGTTTACTGGTATTTTTCTTCCTTTTTTTGATTTTTTCCTTTCTTACTTTTTACTTTTCTTCCATCTCCACGTATTGCGAATTCTCAAAAAGCGCCTCGGAAAGCCAAATGGATATGTAAATTTGTTAAAGTGGATTATGCAAACCAAACCAAAAGAGCTTCAGCACTTTGTAGCACAGTCTTATTGAGATGATGCCAAATTTATGTATACAGGTGAGTGCTTTAGCATATTAGGGTAGACTGGAAGAAGCAAAAACAAATAGCTTAATGCTGAAAACTTGGGAGGTATTATGTGATTTAAAAATTTATTTTGTTATTAAATGCTTTGATTATCACCCTTTTTCACTTCGAACTCGATAGGCTATACTCTTGGTTTCAATCGGATATAATGTTTCTGCAATATTTTAAACGCCATAAAATAACATTTGATAACGAGCACATCGCTGTATCTCTCAAAGAGCTTATAAACTAATAAATTTAAAGCATACATCAAGCCAGCCAAAGTTGTTGATATAATGGAGTAGATTGATGTGATTTAGGTTGGCGCACTGCCCCAGGCTGTCGAAGAAAGGAGCACCCAGTGACCTTAGTAGTCTAGTTGCCAAACCCTGACATTTAGAGAGAAAATGCTCTGCAGTCTCTCTCTCTGAAAGGTCCCCACAGCTTCTGCAATGGGGGTTAAGTGGTTACCCTAGCTTTTCCGCGTATGTGCCGATCGTCCAGTGACCGGTAAACACAGCTACGAGTTTGGAAATTGAATGGTACTCAAACAATATGTATATGAACAGTCCGTTCAATAGTAAATATGAAATAAAATTGTCTGATTTTCAATTTTAACTTTTGGTCGACACCTGAATACCGCAAATGAAATGAAGTATAAGCGGAATCAATTCGCTGAGTGAAGTTTATCGGACGAAAGTAGGCCATCAAAATTAAAACACACTGCAGTACGTAAGATTGCAAATGTAAACAAATCGTTATCAAATGCTGCCTAGAATATTACGATGATATTTGAAATTTTGATAATTTAAATTAAGCGATAAATTTCGTCTTTTCACTTTTGATGCGAAATTCCTTTTGGTTTTGATTTACTGGGCGAAATGTTCCGACGAATACTACCTAACGGCAACTAGTCCCACACTTAGTCACTGTGAAACGCTGGTAACCCGAGTTTCAACATAGCCGTCGTCCTTGCCGGACTTTCGCCTATTAGTGTAAAGAAATGTTGAGAAAACTTAGCTGTGGTAGTTAAAAGCACATCTATGATTTTGAAACAGGTGATGAGGCTAATCCAACAAAAGTTGTTCGCGGAAAAAGTACCTCAAAGAAAATGGGCGCCTGTTTTTGGGCAAATCTAGTCATGGCACGCACTCAATTCTGAGTAGTACCTAACCATTTAATTGCCAAAAGCTTTCGGAGAGTTAAGGAAAACCATTCGCTGAAGATGAATCATCTTTTACCACACAAACTTAAAATGTCGAATTAATAGGTAATCTGCCTTACAGTCATTGAGTCCAGGAGGCCGTCCTCTTCCTTTGCTGCCCCCAGCTAGTACCGCATCGAACACTTTCAGAGCCGGAGCGTTTGTATCCATTCGGACGATATGGCCTAGCCATTGTCTATGATACTCGCCGTCACCAATGTGCAAAGTTCCCAAAATCTTCTGCTGAATATTTTTCTCAAACATTCCAAGGGACGCCTCATCGGACAGTTTCATCGTCCAAGGTTCTGTTAGATTATTAGTTTTGTTCGTCGAGAGAGGACTTTACTACTCAATTGCCTACTTAATAAAAAGTAGCTCATGTTGGCAAGAGAGATTTCCCGTTGGATTTCAAGGCCAACATTAATACTGGTTCCTATGTATGTAAACGAAGTCTTTTACAACCTCGAAATCACAACTGTCAATAGTGACGTGAATGCTGATACGCGAGTGCCCCGACAATTTGTTTGAGGAAGTACCTCCTCGTTTTATTCTCGTTCACCACCGGACCCTTTCCCTTTGATTTTTTATCCAGTTTGGGAAAGCAGAACTAACAGCGCCACCTACCATTAAATTTTTGATACAGAAATTTTAAAGATATATTCACTTCAGTGCCACCTGCAGAGACAATTTTTAAAAATATTTCCCCTCGCATAGTTAATATATGGCTATAAGTAAATTAAATTAAGCTATAAGTACGATTTTCGGAAAAAACGGTTAAATTTGTATGTATAAGGTTGGTGCGTACACCCTTCGTTGGGAGTTTGGTCGACCTCCTCCTTCAATTTGTGATGTGCTGTTGGTACTGTTCCTTAAATGAAGGGAGGAGGATCGTTTCCAAGGCAGAAACATACTTGGTTCGCCATTGCCTAAGGAATGGCGACTGCTATATGGGTTTCAAGCCTGTGTCATACCGAATTTTAGTCACGCCCAAACCCGTTAAGCTGCGGCGGCAACCATTGGCATGATAACACTAGCTTGTAATTTGGATTCTGTTATCTTCCCTTAGCACTGAAGTGAAGTTTAAGCAATCTTTCTCTGCATATCACAGCCGGGACGATTTGCCTTCTCGTTAATTGATCAGTGGCAACCATCTGGTCCTAAGTTCATCTCATTTTATATTTTAATGACCTAAGTTACATTCTTGCAGGCAATTACTTTACACACACAAGTGCTTTGCAATACAATACCACAGAATTTTAAGTAACAAACTCTATTTTGCTTCAAATGGTGTAGATTTGTTGTTGCCGCTCTACATTTTTGACCAGCTAATTGTTTTCAACAAATCACAAACTTTTCATCATCACTTCATTGCCGTCGTCAAACTAATAAATTAACCGTCAAATAATCATAAAAACACATTCCTGGTTGAACCAAAAATTTTTAACAACTTCTTAAGTATTCATTTATGCAGCAAAGCATTGTCCACAATACTAATTTTAGACGAAATTTTCTGATTTGCCTTTTTTGCATGCGAAGGCACAGCACAGCTGTCTACTACTGTTGTTTTTGTTTTTGCTCGACACTTTGTTGTTGAAATCTATGTAGCGATTCTTCGCAATTTGCTGTCAGGGTTCCGTTGTTATTGTGATTTGTTGTAGTCACTACTATTACTTGCTTTCATTTATAGCTGTCATTATTGTTAATGGCTCTCTGATGCTGTGCACTGAGCAATAGAGCCCTCTGTAGGATTGGCGCTTTTTTGTTTGATTGTTTTTTGCTGCTTGTTTTTCGTCATGTAAGTAAACTACTCCGCCGAACAGCTGAATTTGACAAATGACGCGATTTACAATATTTTCCGGCAATCTAACAACTGCCATCTCCCTGCTTATTGTTCGTATCTGCCTGGTGCCTAACTTGCCGCATTCCTTCCTGACGTCGGGAACGCTGAACGGCGGTCAATATTGTGCACTTATTGTATACTCTGTGCGTAAAATACTCTGTAGAAAAATTGCAAAAAATTTCAAAAAAGGAGTAGTGCTAAACTACTCTTATATTGACTATATTTGCACTAGATCAACATGCTCTCAAAGCAAAGTAGGAGAACTACACTTTCAGTACTCAGCTTTGGAAAAGGGCGTCAAGCTACTATTGAAAAGTGCGAACTATTTGTCATGCAGGTAATGTTGGTTTGGTCAAGGCCTTGAAAAGAAGGACTTTTAAGTGTGCTCGTTACTTTGTTGACAATTCTCATTGGAGGCGTTGGGTGGAGTTTTCCTCTTCCTCATCTCCATAACTCCGAAAAAAATTACTGTGCGAGGATTGGTTTTAGAAGGGAAAGTTTTAAAAAAGATATGAAAGTATTGTACCTTGAATTTCCTCTGCGCGAGTTCTAGGGGAAGATGTAAGATGCTGTAGCAATATTGATTAGCAATATTGAGTATTGAATTGAAGTCATAGGGCTATATTGGAAACACTGACACTTCTAATAGTGAAGTATATTTCCAACTCAAGTGGATTACCGAGTTCCATCTTTTTAAAACAAGGCATGCGCTTTTACAACTACCACTCTGTAGTTTGGGATAGTTCAAGTGGAATGTACGCATTTTATATATATCCTATGGTTGAGCATAGTTCACTAAAATTCAAGTTTTACATAGCTTTATTAATTTAGTAGTGGAATCAAAAATGCAATATCGTTAACCGTAGAGTGGTAGGGAAATTTGAAATGTATTAGCACTAAATGCTTAGTTGTAGTAAGAATTTTGATGTATTTTACTATATTGAATAGTGATACCGCCTCTAGTCCAACCTCTGACTTAGATTTCACGTGACACTCTAAACTTGATCCCGAAAGAATATCGAAATGAAAAACGGAATCTGAGTGAGAAAGTTGACAGCTCCATCTGGAACATTGAAAAGAGATACGATTTGACGTGAACTATTTTCTGCGCTATTCATTGGCCGTTTTCACAAACAGTTTTTCCGATGCTACCAATATATCTACATATATAGATTCCTTTAATTGCCATTTAAAGTATAGGATGTTTTGTTACCAAGGCGACCAGAATTCTTATCCCGCGAAGCATTTTCTCCCCCCAATCTTAGTACCCGTCATCTTGAGTACTTTGTCGTCTTGTGAACTGTGCCTCTGGAGGTATTTAATCCCAAAGTTTTTTTTCGGCTCATTTCAGCAAATCGTTGAGATTGCCAATGGCGGAGATGTATATCATTTCAGCTACATCGAATAACTGTTCATTTAAATAGATAATAACCTATACGGCGAAGGAAGCATGAACACGCAGGTTGGATATAACTCCAGCTAGGAAGATTGCCTCCTTTTCTTACTTTAGAACTACTTTGCGAAGTACAAAGTCGTCATTTCGAGAATGAAAGCCTTCCGAACTTAATTACGCATACAATCTCACTTTAAGGTTTAAATATACTTCTTCATATCATTCTGAGCAAACTGGTTTCCAGTTAGGTTAAAAACTTTCATATGAGCTTATGTACAATTCACACCTAAAAACCACAAATAATAGCCGGATGACACTTTTGTTTCTAAAGGATGCCAGTAGTCCGGTGTATTAGCTTTTGATGTTGAGTGAGGAATTTGGTTCGCATAGAGCCTACTCAAAATTAGTCCAAAGATCCAAAGAGGGGCCACACCTGGTAAACTTGAAGTTTTGGTAGTGAATTTGAACGTGGTGGACTGGTACGCATCCAAAATGTATCAGTTAAAAAGAAGTGTGCAGACGCACTGACAAACTTCAGTGCTGTAGGAAGAACTTTGATGTGGGAGTAGCACAAACAAAAGCGTTCATAAGTATAAATTATGTTTATGTTATGTAATTTATGTGCAGTTTTGTTGTTTATTTAGCATTTCGGCAACCATTTCAGTAACTTCGGTAACTTTGGTTACTTGAAAAGCTAACGAAAGAACACAACTCAACAATGCAAAACGGAAGTTGAAGTCATTTATGCAATGCAGTTCGCAGTTGTTTTCGTTAAATTTACATACATAAGTGTTTATGTATGTCTATATTATAATGCGCCATACTTTATTATACTAAGCCTTGCCGAATCTGATGCAAAGGGATTTACAGCTATTTTATATTTAAATTCAACAAAATTCATTAAATCTCACACTTTTTAATCAGGATTTATAGAAAATTTCCGTAGCCCATTAAATTTTGGTGCAAAAAGTGCAAGCTTTAACCAGCTCGAAAACTGCGTTGATGTTTCAAAATTTGTCTTTGCTGGCGGGGTGGCGTGTGTTCTCCCATATAAAAAAAATGTAAAGCTTTCGTTATATGTGTAAAATGTATAAGACCATCAGCAAAAAATAGTCAAAAACTAACGCGGTTTTTGAGCTACATCCAGTCAATAGTTCATTACGACGACTTTCATTGATCTATAAAACAGCGTATCCCAGATTTACATAAGAACTCCGATTCGCGAATTGCAAAGAAACGAGTCATCATATTTTTCACTAAGTCACTACGACATCAGCTCACTATTACCATGCGACTTTTATCTGAAGTATTTCCTAAGGTGAAACCCGCCTTAGAAATAACAAGTCCTGATTCCGTTGACGTCGAAAAAATACAGTAGAAGGAGTTGACTGAGGAAGACTTCAGCACTGTGTCGAGTAATAGAATTCCTATTGAGTTTTGTAAGGATGGAAAAAACCTATAAAAACCGTCAGCCACAAAACAAAAAAAAAAACAAAAAATTTTTTAATAAAAATCAACGCAGTTCGTTTACGCCCAAAACTCATACTTATTCTACTAAAATTGCATGAACGACGTTACTGCCACCAACATTTATAAAAGTTCAAATAAGGTTAGGGCTAGGTTTTTGTGGCAGTCGGTTTAGAACAGCCAACGAACTTAAATCATGTAGATCCGTTGTGTTATCATTTCGTGACATGGGATCCTTAGTGTTTGTCCATCATGGAACCATTTAAATGTTCTTATGAGAAGGAAAAATGTTATAGTGTTGGTGGGAGCATATCCAACTTACCATTGGTGTAAAGTCGCCTTTGAGCATATTTCTGACATTTTGATTTTCACCTCCTACCCTAAAGAACCAAAAAAAGAAAGGGAGAAAGGATAGGTTTTAGAGAGAGAGTAAGAGAATCAAAAGAGTATTTTTTTTATTAACCTTGCTTTACTCCAGCTAAGACTGGATAATTACAGAGGAAGTATTCTCTACAACTTCTGCAGTATTCACCCAATGACACAAGTCACGACCTTCGAGATGTTCTATCTTGAGAGGTTGAGCGATTCTTCTGACTTTTTCTTATCTATTTGCGGCCATATTAGCCTGGTTGTAACAAAAATATTTTCTTCCCTCCATGATCTATTGGCCTCCTGTAGAGTATTTTTTTTATCCTTAATTTGCAAGTTGCCATAAGAGTTCTAATATTGCCTCCGTTTTGAAGAAGTGGAAGGTTAGTACCCTGTTTAGCTAGCTCATCGATCTTGCAATTTCTTTCAGTATCTCTATACCCCGAATCTCATATAAGGCTGGCCTTATTAATAGAGGGTTTTCCAATAACAAGTATTATTTTGAGTAGCCTGCTATTTCGGTAGATGTCACTTTTGAAATTGTCATTTTTTGATATTTGACAAGTAGAAACTACGCTATTAATAAACACGGAACGATACACGCTTAAACAACGCATTCAAATTATTAAATCACTATAAAAATGGTGAAAATTTGGCAGAGACGGTTGGTAAAACTCGATCATTTCTGGGTCATCGTGAAGCACCTTGTCGGACCGCAATACAGAAATTGGTCAAAAATTCGAGCTGTTGGAATAAGTAAGTGATGTGAAGAATAAAACCCGTGCACGTCGCTCAAGAACAGACGAAAATATTGCTGTTGCAGCCGAAAGTGTTGAAGAAAACCCAGGTTTGATCCGGAATTCCATAGAAAAATCATCTTGAGGGATAAGGCCCATTTCCACCTCCGTGGCTTCGTCAACAAGCAAAATTGTCGGATCTAGGGCTCAGAAAATCCAAGAGTTATTGTTGAAAAGCCTCTCTATCCTCAACATATCCCCGGCGGATTCATTGGACCTTACTTTTTCGAAAATGAAGCGAGAGCTATAGTTACGGTGAATGGATTGCGCTATCGAGAGATGATTTTTGATCTGGACATCGTTTATTAACAAGACGGCGCTACGTGCCACACAAGCAACAAAACTATTGATGTTTTACGGGAATAGCACCTCTTATTGGAACACCCTTTAGTTTCTGTTTTCAAGCAGTAGAAGTTTAGTACCCTTTTTCACTAGCTCATCGGTCTTGCAATTTCTTTCAGTATCTCTATGTCTCAGAACTCATATTAGGCCGGACTTGATTACTAGACTTATATCATTTAGTGCTACCAGGCACTCCTGATCAATCTTTGATCTGAGTATAGCTGCCTCCGTTGAGTTGATGGCCGCCTGGATATCCGAGAAGTTATTTTTTCGTATTACGGCGTGTGTGCTAAAATGCACAGTTACCTCCTTTATGGTTAAGAATTCTGCCTGGTAGATGCTTCAATAGTCCGGAAGTTGAACAGACAATTCTAGTTTTAATTCTTTTTTGAAAAGTTTATAGCCTACTTTTTTTCTAGCTTGGATCTATCCGTGTAAAAATTTATTTCCCGTTCACCTCCATTACCCTTCAGTGTGCCACTCTCTTCTTGACAGATGTTAGTTTTCAAGACGAGATGGCAATACGTTTTTATGAAATTTCTGAGTGTGATTTATATGGTTTTGCTTACAGCAAGAATAATATTTAAAAATATATATACTCGTATATTTTAACTCCAAAACATTGACAACAAAAATAATCCAGTTGTACTCGACAGTGTAATGCCACACCTCATACAAATGCCGTAGAAATGTTTTCCCAACAACTTTTCGTATCAAAGTTTTACATACAATCTATTAAATAATTAAATAAAATAGAGCTAGATACTCAGTTGAAATTAATTAAATTTTTAAGTAATTAATAATAAAATTAAATAATTAAATAAATTTTCACCAAAGCTACTAAATTAACCTTTCCCAAAATATATACATTTTTTTTAAATATAATTGGATTTTGAATACTACTTTCAACTAATCCCAAAATTAAAGCACGAAATTAATGCGTGTTACCCATTTGAATACTTTCATAACAAATCTTGCTTAAGAGATGTGTGTTATACCATTTAATCCCTAAGAATTAATGTTCGGCACTTAGTTAGTGACAAAAACCAAAAATTACCAAGCGTTATGCACGTCTCATAAATCGCTTTTCACTGGTAATTAAACTTGGAAAAATTCATTGCAATTGAAGCGAATGTTAGGCCTTAAGTTCGTGGTTGCATATCGACAAATGGTAGATACTATTTTGCAATTCAAATTTAAACATTTCACAGACACTTTTCACTAGCCATGCAAGTAAGAACGTTTATTTGCCACCATTAATTTAGCGATACTAAGGCGTCGGGTGGTCGTCACATTTAAGCGCGCTATTAATTCCAATTCACCCCTATTTATATATACTTATGTACATATATACTTTTGTGTATAACACATGGGCTGAAAAGTCCCGGGCTGAACACACAACTGGCACTAGTTTTATTATATTCACTCCTTTTTTTGTTAGTACTAACTTTAAAGAGCTGTGCAAATTTTATGATATTCTAATCATCAGCTCGTGAGTTATCGTGTTAAGAGTGATGCTACTTTGGACAATGGATCAAAAAGAATTTCATGGTTTCATTTGACAATGCTTCTTGATAGGAAAAATACCGTTGAAGCGAAGCAATGGCTTGAAAAGTGGTAATAGGAATCCGCTTCATTAGAAACAATAATAAAACAATGGTTTGCTGACTTCAAAGTGGTCGTAGAGACACCGATGATGGACACCGATGATGGACAACGCAGTGGACGTCCAAATGAGGCGGTGAAGTTGCGTGAGTTAGCTGACATCGTAAAGATATCATAAGAACGTGTTGGCTTTATATTGCATAAACATGTGACTATGAAAAAAATTTGTTCAAAGAGGGTGCAGCGTTTGCTCACTGTTGATCAAAAACAAAAAAGTCTTGATGATTTCGAGTAGTGTTGGCTATGTTTAAAAGTAAAAAACTAAAATTTTTGTATCGATATGTGACAATGGATGAAACATGGATCCACCACTTTCCTCTGGAATCAAAACGATTGTCATCTGAGTGGACAGCAACTGTTGAACTTCGACCAAGGCGCCTGAAAGCATAACAATCGGCTGGAAAGGTTGGTATTTTGGAATGTGCGGGGTGTAATATTTATCGACTATCTTGAGAAGGGAAATACAATCAACAGTGAATATTATATGGCATTATTAGAGCAGTTGAAGGTTGAAATTACAAAGAAACGTCCAAGAACAAAATGTTGTTTCATCAGGACAACGCACCGTGTCAAAAGTCAATAAAACCAAGTGGCAAAACTACATGAATGGAACTTCGCCAGATTTGGCTCCCAGGGACTACTGGCTGACCTACAAAAATTCTCGCCGGTAAGAAATTTCCCTCGAATGAAGAGGTTAGCGCTGAATCTGAGGCCTATTTTAAGGCAAAAGTTACATCGTTCCACAGAAGTGGAATTGAAATGTTAAAGCGGCTCTGGAATCATAATGGTATTCTTAATGGAAATTACGTTGATAAATAAAGCTAATTTTAAGCAAAAAAAAAACGTCTTTTCATTATTAGACCCGGGAATTTTCAACCCATGTGTAGCAGCCTATTCTTGCATTTATGCTAGACGCAATTATATTCTAATGCACGTTTATTTTCGAGCAAAGTATAGTCCTCACTTGAATTATAGAATACCTTGGATTGCTAGATCAAATAATAACAAGTTTCATCCACAATAATTATTGCCTCCAATTAAATGATGTGCACGCTATGATATCATGCAGAAGTGGACAGGATGGTTTTTCTGTATGTGGTCCAAGCTGCTCACTACTTGCAAGCTTTGCCCAAGTATCCTCTGGGTAGTTTTCCAACATCCGTTCAAGAGCTATCTGATATGAGAAGGCAAAGAAACACATGATATCTGGTTGTGCGCTGGGTTCTGGGACTCGCCACATAAAAATCCTCCTCAATCAACTCGACAACAAAACATCGGATGAGAAGTGCTGACACTAGTGGCGTTCACTGTGAATGAACTAAGGATTATGATTTGAAGGTATGCCCTTAGAATTTGCGGTCCCTTAATGGTGAATGTGTCTCTGACTGGCTGGTTGATGCCTTCGTAATTGCAAAGCCCGACAGCACTGGTTTCACCAATATGCTTTGGTGAAAAACAGAATTGTGCGAGCCACTAGGGCTTCAGGCACTCTCCAGCCGAATTAAACCCACTCATTTCCCACGTTTTCATGAACTCGTTTTATCGGCAATTGATTTTTTTATATATCACCAATACAATTTCATTTTTTTCGTAAACAAACCCGCTCTTATGACCCCAGTGACGTAAGCCAATCAGCTGATTCTTTCAAACTGGTTGAGAGACGGTTAACAGTTTGATATTGGCCACGTCTCCTGAATCTTTTTCACCATGTAGCATTACTTAATATAACAACCCCGGTTTGGCCTCTGAATGAGATCTCGTAAGAATTTCGAAGGCACCTTTTTTGAATGCAATTTGGTTAGACTATTTCGAACAAATTTTTGATTACGAAACAATTTCGATTAGTGAACGCGAGTCTGCCAGTATTTTTGATTTTGAATCAGTAGAGGAATCGTCATTTGAGTAATGAGCGAATTTATTTATGCGTTGGGTTCAAATACTACAGGATTTAAGAGATGTTCAAGGGCGTCATGCCTGCAGGTTCAATTACAATCTGGTGTACAGGTCGTTATTTAAATAATGTAAAACGTTTAAGGAGGTCAAAAATAAGCGAAAAAATTTTAATAAAAATGGGATGTTTTAGGGATAATGGTTGTTATGTGCAAGCAAACGAGTTCACAAACAGGTATGATATGATATCTTTGTCTGAAGGCTATTCGAAGTATTTGTAAAACCTTGGATTTGTTGGCACTTTAGGCTAAATCGAAGCTGCAGGTCTTCATGGCTATTTACAGGCTTCCCATTGACTAGTGTTTTCAAATATCCCCAATAAAAAGAAAAATAAAGGAAATAAATAACATTGGGTATAATTCTTTTCTTCCTTTTTCTCAAGCAAAATGCTTATCTGCCTACGTTTCTCATTCTCTTTTATTACATAAATTTTTTGGACGCCTCAAGCAAGTATTTTAGCAAAAATAATTTGTTTTGCTCGTAAAATCATAACAGAAGTATGATCCAGCTGGCTACTTTTGTTTATTGGCCCAAAATTAGTACAATGTTGTGTAAAACTGCGTGTCGCGAGGGCATGTGTGCTCGGGGTGTACTTTATCACCAATGATTTTGCAATGTAAAACCGGCTTACAAACAAATCGTATTGCCTGCCATCAACTTTCTGATGGACTCCATTAGTCAGAAGTCACACAATACAAATTACCAACTTAACTTCGGATTAAGCGGCTGACATTATTCCAACAGCGATTTCGCTTCAGTTGCCACCACAAATGTCGACCGCAAACAAACAAATACAAGCAAACATGCAATTATGCTGTTCGATAGGTTGGCGATGTATTTCCTGTGGTTAACCATAGCCATAGCGAATGCGAAGAGTAAAAAATGAAAAAAAAAGATTTGTGAGAAGAGAGCAAGAAAACAAATGCCATCACACTTATCTGCACTCATACACTTAGGTATGTAAGACACGAATTTTCCTGAATTTGCTGGTATCCTGTCTGTGATTGGCAGCAGCTATCAGCCAATTTAATTGCCTACGAATTTGAGCAACCAACCTCAAGTAAAAATAAAAGCGAAAGAAGGGACAAAAAGCAAGCATAGGAAGTAAGTAAAATGTGGAAATCAGCTAAATGAAGAAGGGTAGAAAAAGGTTCATTAAAATGCACTATGGATTTCCGCTTGCTTGCGTTAAGACCGCGTTTTACACTCAGTTAAAGCGTTTTCTTGGGCAGCGGATTTTGAAGGTAAATTTTTGGTGCCAAAAGAGTCAGTGAAGATTCTCGATTCAACAAAGCTTACTTGGTACTTAATACTTGGGAAGTACTCAAATTCATTGACTTGTTATAAAAAAACAACACCTTAAAATGCGTTTCCATATTTTTCCGGAATATCTTGGAGGTTATTTTAACTCAACTTGAGTTTTAGAATAAATATCTGAACTAATTGAAGCAATTTGAGGAGAAGAGAAACAACTGAAGGGTTAGAAAAATTTGATAGCCCAAACTACATTTATATATTCAAACAATCTGGCCACTTCAGCACATGCAATCAGTAAAGGATAGTTTCGAGGATGAACCAATTTCCAACATTCCATTGGTCGATTTAACAGGCAACGTTCTCTCTATTTACGATCTTATTTGAGTGTATTAGTTAAAGTATATTTATAGTTTCAACGTAAATAGATTTATTGATGGTTTGACATATACAAATGTTATAGGTGCTTTGGGTATAAAAAACAAGTTTCAAAGAATTTGTTGATTTATAAAATTTTGTTTAAAAAAATGTAAATACGGGCTTCAAGCTACCTGAAATATTGACACCAAATCACAGTGAGTCTACTGTGCTACAAGCTCTTCTAGGATGGACGAGAAGATGCGAATGATAAACCTTATACTGGAAGCCCCAACACGTCAACAACATTTTATTTCAGGGGATACTAATAAGCAATTTTCATTAGATACTTTTACTTGTTTTAAAAAGCATTTTACTATCTAACATAAGGTTTGTTACCGTAGTGCGTTTTACTCATGTTCGAGAAGAATTCAGAGGAAGTAAGCTGGATCCCACATCGTTGACATGATGAATAGACGAAAACGTGAAAGCAGTAAAGAAAGTTGTTTTGAAAAACCATGAAATAACTATTAAAGAAGTTGTTGAGTTGACCACTTCTGCATTTTTTTATATTTTGGACATAACTCATATGTCAGGGAGGGTTGTGCGCAAGCTGCTAAATTTTGACTAGCTGTAATTGTTTGTGACAAATCATGGATGTATGTCCCAAAAATGAAAAGAGAGATATTGGAAAGCTGCATCGCTGGAACAGGTCAAGGTAAAACCGAATATTTCTTATTAGAAGTGCTTAGAAAATTGGAATTAGCGTTGGCACAAATGTACTACATATATCTGGGAGGGATACTTTGAAGGCGACATAATAAGTATTGATAAATAAGTGAGTATAAATTTTTCCACGATAAAATATAAAGAAGATACAACTCAATTCTCTTCAAATTTGGCTTATATTGACTTTTGGAAGGTCAAATTTAAAGCACATAAATAATACTATTTTATGAATATTTAAATCAAGAAATTGATTTGCTGTAAATATGAATGTAAACTTCCAAAAAAAAAAAATAAATATAAAACATATCCTACTAGACAAAGTCACGTTTCGAGCATTTCCAATCAGTTAAGCTTAGTGACTTAGTGGCCAGTATGAAGTGTGGTAGCTCCTCATGTGCGTTGGTCCAGTTTAGTTTTAAAGCAACGGAAGAAGCTCAATATAGGTATATAAATTCCTTACATTGCAGATATTATACCGTATACCCTTTATCCCTTTACGGCTCTCATACTTCCTTGTTTTAGTAGTAAGTAAATTATTTGTGTATATAAATAGCTCTTCTATTAATGTCTTCTTTCTTGTAATCCTTCATTTCATTACTCAGTATTTTGATTTTCGATCTGACACGTAATGAATTCAATCGGCTTAGAATAAATTTAGGTAATAATATACACTCACATATACACCTACTACGTCAACCATCCGATCTTTCAATTTCCTTATACTCCCTACACTTCCTTCCCTGACCATTATACTGGCCTGACCAAACTTTCACTACGTGCCTCGCTTAAACTAATACCAGCATTTACTACAACACTGAGTAAATCCTTCACATAATGACATTTTGTGTGCCTTTGTCATCCGTGAACGTTTTTTGGACGCATAGCGAAGACAATAAATCAGTACATTGTACAAATTGTTGTCATCATGCTGACAATTTGCGGTGTAATTTGAAAAATAAAAAAAAAACTCCAGTGGCATGAGGAAGCTGGCTGAGAATTGGGAGGAAATCTCATCAGCTTGACTATTATTCGTCAACTAATGAGATTAGTAATGGCAATGGAAAAAGCATAAAGTATAAATCGACGTAAAAAGAAGAATGAAGAGAAAAGCGTAAGGTTAGATTATGGGCGTTGTGTGTGTACTTATTTTATGTGGCTTGTAATAATGTGTAACGCAGAGGGACAATGATGTTTTGTGTTTTTACTTATATATGCTGGCCTACTGATACGCTGGGTATTAGAATTTAGTTCAAATAATGACCGTTTATAATAGCCTAGTGGAACAGAGAGAAAGACATAGACCAAAATGCTCGCGCTGTTGTCAGGAACCTCATTAAATATATCCGTGCATTGGTGCGTACACAAAAGAGAGTACGTTGCTCAGAACGTTGTAAGAAATTTAAGTTAAAAATTGCTTTATTACTGCATCTACATCATACATCAGATTGTTTAAAGTGCGCTATTTCGTTAAGCAATGCAGAGTTTTGCTCGTATTTGATTTAAAGCATGACTTTCATTTTACAGAATGACCAACTGTGCGCGTTAAAGAACCAACTGATTTAATACCACAAATCATAATATAACCTAATGATGGAAACAGTGAGAAAAGTGGTATGAAGGCGATCCAAGTGCAACCGCTACCAATTAATCTCATTAATAAGAAAATTTCTGAGTTTCAGGAGCTAATGTTGAATAGTCTTGTGATTAAATTGACTCGAATATGGCGTGGGAAGAGATCAATAATGGTCACTCCCATTAAATAAAAACTTTACCATCCTCTTTCTCGTTTTGGTTTTTAAATCGGCTTGATTGATTGACTGATATCTAGAGTTTCTTATTTTAGCCGAATTGAACAAAACGTACCAGCCATTTCCTCTTCTTCGTACTAAAATTTATATATGTACTAGCATTCCCCAGTGGGCTTCGCACCACCATACATAAAATGTTTTTCTATATTGAATCGTCTGGCGTGCTCCCCAATTGGTGTTTTATCGTCTTTTATTATTATTTTGTGGTAATCGGTGGGCATCAAATCTAGTGCCACTTTGAACAATTTCACCAATTCATTGTGTTGATGGAACATTGTTTGCAATTCATTCACGATTGATCTTCTCGTATTCGTCGAAATTGCACAGTGCTGATCTAATTCACGATTCTCATCACCAATAAAATATATTTGCAAAAATTGATGGTCACCATCTGGGAATGGTAGCAAAGACCCAGCTCTATGGTATATTTGACCTTGAATCTGTAAAGTTCGAGAAATATATGTAGATAACGGATCTGAATTTTTAAAAACATCGAACACAGGGACGGCACATAAATTAAATATGATATTGTTTATTCCAAACGAAGTAATAACCTTAAACGTCGGCATAAATCCATCTCTTATAATATTTGTAGCTCCAAAAGATGTCATTTGAAAGCATGAATTGTATTTTTTAATGTTTAAGAGGAAATGCTTCGACGTTGGTGAATTGCCAAAAACCAATGAATGCATAGGTTTTGGCGGAAGTTCTAGCACCGGCAATTTGACTTTCCCACCAGCACAGCACATACCAGGCGTTTAGTTTCTGAATTTAATTGCTTTGCAATGTATACATTCTATATTCATTTGGCCAATGTAGGCATGCATGCTGTAATCAATGGTGGCATCGTAATTGAAAGACGCGCGGTCCATTTGACGTATATCATAAACGGACGTACGCCCACGACGGTTTCTTGGTGCTTCACTATTAACCGACTGATTTCTCCGTCTGTGTCGTTGTGTTTCCACTTAATTTCGTCGAACACGATCTTCTTCACTTTGTGATCACATAAAATGTCATAACTCAGGAACGGCTGCACCGATTTCAATTAAGTTGGCCATGTATCATGTTTTTAACGACAACTTGAAATAACTCAGGATCAGCAGTGTGGTTAGGAATTTCAGCTGATATAAGGCTATCGATTTGATCCGGAGTTATTTTATGTGCCAGCCAAATTAGTATATGTGCGTGCGGCAATCCCCTTTTCTGCAATTCGATGGAGTACATATGGCAACGCACCTCCCCAAATACATATAATTTCACAATTAAATCCATTAGTGCTTTACATTTTTGCCGAAATGGATACTCATGTGGTTCAAACACATCCTAGGGTTATCCAGGCCCACGTTTTGGTCTATATCTCACGACCCTAGTTACGGAGGGGCATTAAAAATACTCTATACTATAGAATCATCAACAGCTCCCATTTGCTACCCATATTGTACGAACACATCCTTAAGTTATCGGGGTCCACATTTTGGCCGATATCTCGAGACCCTAGTCACGGAGCAGCATCAAAAATACTCTATACTATAGAATCATCAGCAGCTTCCATTTGCTACCCATATTGTACAAACACATCCTAGGGTTACTCGGGTTCACGTTTTGGCCTATTTCTCGAGACCCTGGTATCCGATTCTTAAAATTTCAAAACACAAACCATCTACTGAATAGTCCAAACAAAGCCTAAAAATTTGGTTTACCCGGGTCCACGTTTTGGATTATATCTCGAGACCCTAGTCACGGAACGGTATGAAAAATACTCTATACTGTAGAAATCATCAACAGCTTCCATTTCCTACCCATATTGTACAAACACATCCTAGGGTTACTCGGGTTCACGTTTTGGCCTATTTCTCGAGACCCTGGTATCCGATTCTTAAAATTTCAAAACACAAACCATCTACTGAATAGTCCAAACAAAGCCTAAAAATTTGGTGTGGATAGGTGAGCCCGTTCTTGAGTTATAAGATTACCAAGGAAATGTAACTTCTTTTTATATATATAGATATAATTGGCGCTTATAGCCTTTTTGGGTGTCTGGCAGAGTTTCTTGTTTTGCTGTGCGTTTTGATTACTTTTGCACAAAATGGAGACACCTACAGTTTTACGTCGCCTCCGAACGGAGTAGCCTTTTCATAACAGTCCAGTTCCTGCAGCGGGATCTCGGCTTTTAGAAGAAAACTTTTTCTATCGTGACCGCGGTTTCGAACTTTTGCACTTCCAAAGAAAGAGATATAAGAGTTAGGAAACCTAGCCGACCTTTGCAGATAGACTGTATATAGAATTGGTCTAGGAGAAAGAGTTTTTTGTTTTAGTCCTACTATTTTTTTATTATCGCATAGGATGCGAGAAGACTTCGAATTTGAGGCGAAAGTTTAAGACAAATGTATTGGAAATCGGATCATGGCTTTCGATATCGGTTTCAGTCCCAATTTAGGTGTTTTGAAGTGTCTCAATCTTCACTTTTCGGATTTCACACCAATTCTTAAGCTATTAAAATGTTACCATATATGTATATTTGTAATACACAGTATTTTTAATGGTAGCGTGACCGACAAAATTCAAACGTTCCGATAGAAAAAATTTAAGTGCTGCTAAATAGGCGTATCATTTTCGCAATACGCGCATATAAATGGTTTTGTAGATAAATAAATAAATGAACTTGTTAAGACTTTGTGGGAAATTTAGGATGCATACGTTGTTTTTGCAAAATGAGTTCCGCGTATGAAAATTGTTGCGAATCAGTGTTCCTACATACAAGACACGCCCTATAGGCCAAAAAATGTCACATGCATCTGTAGCAGAATATTTGAAGAAGTCGAATACGTTTATAGATAAATGAGTGCACCGCTATACCGAAATGAAAAGCGTTGACGACTTCCCCGGACGAGACCCAAAGGAAAATACCTCTCCTAAACAAGATATATATATATCTATATATACATATATAATTGGTGCGTACACCCTTTTTGGGTGTTTGGCCGAGCTCCTCCTCCTATTTATGGTGTGCGTCTTGATGTTGTTCCAAAAATGGAGGGACCTACAGTTTCAAGCCGACTCGGAACGGCAGATATTTTTATGAAGAGCTTTTTCGTGGCAGAAATACACTCGGAGGTTTGCCATTGCCTGCCAAGGGGCGACCGCTATTTGAAAAATGTTTTTCTTAATTTTGGTGTTTCACCGAGATTCGAACAAACGTTCAACGGCGGCCGAGCTTGTCGTTGTGCGAAATTGAAGCAGTTTTAAAGAAAAGTGGTCTTAATGTTATTGGAAAAAACCGCTGTCTCATTATCGTACTTTGAAAAAATTCTTGCATGGCCTAAAGCAAATTCGGAACACAATTGGGCAAACGTAATCTTCACGTACGAATCTTCCTTTTGGCCTAATAGTTGCATATATCGGTCCAGGTGTACTGCTGATAATCGTCAACTACCATGAACTGTTAGGCACACAGTTAGGGTTCATGCTTGGGGATGCTTCTCCGAAAAAGGATTTGGGCGTTTACCGCCAATTTTAACAAAGTTTTGATGAATAAAATTAAAAAAAAAACATTACTTCCGTCATCTACAAAGATGTTTGGAAGAACTAACTGGCTTTGTATTTTATAAGAGGACTACGACTCCAAGCATCGAAGTCGCATGTGTGTGGAGTGTAAACAAAAAATGGGATAGATATGTTGGATAGACTTTCACAGTCATCTGATCCCAACCACTTTTAAAGATGTGTGGGCAATAGTTAAGTAAAAACTCAAAGGAAAACAATTATAGACTATGACTATGACTAGAAGTTATGAATCTGTTATAACCAATGGTGTTGGCTATACATTTTACGTTCCCACAACAGTCGGTTCTACGTAACCGGATTTATATCCGGCCAAGGACTGTCACTTCAGCAGCTTTCTTCGTATATGCAAGGGCAATGTTTATGCTGCTACAACAACTATACATTTTACTGAATATAATGCGAATAATTAATATTATCAGCCCATACAATGCAGTTTGTCAGAGTCGAATTGTTCAAATATTTTCTAAGTTATGGCTGTCTCGCTGCTATTAGACAGACTATTAATATATGTTTTGAACATTTCACATTCTAATTTGAATAAAGTTATTTATTAAGCAAAATTATGCAATGACAACATTCGCATGAAAAAAGTATCAGAATTGCAATAATTGCATCAATGTGATATTTTAACTTAATGCAATTAAGGCAAAAGTGCCAAAGGCCTATAATGCTGTGTCGGTGTATGGAAATATAAGCATATATAGATCTGAAAGTGGTGAACGTGTCGTAATGGAATTAATAAATCACGCATACGCCGTGTCTGCCAATATGAGTAAATTGTTAGCAGCACTCTGTTGCAATCTTGTACGTGTGTACGTATACTTACATATAAAGTTAAATGCTATAACCTTCATGTCATGCGTTAATTAAACGTGAAAATGGAAACCAACTCAAATATACATATATGAGTATATGGCAACCAACTATGCAGGGAAATACGGCACCGAACTGGTGTACTTTTGGCGGAATAAGAACTAAAAGTGGTTCGCACTGATTATCGTTCTCAAATAAGTAAAAGGCGAGTTTAGTTAGTTATTCGAATGCAATCTGCTAAGGCTTGTCATAGGCAATTTCTTCAATATTCGGTACTAGACTAAATACCTCTAGAATTCGGAAAACGTTGATTCGAATGAGAAAAGTAAAGAACACGTTTTCTTCAAATAGCGTTCGCCTCTCGGCAGGCAATGACAAGCCTCCAAGTGTAATTCTGCCATGAATCGTGAAGCACCCAAAAAGTGTCTAAGCGCCAAGTATATATAAATGTCATAGATGGGCACTTTGCAATAGCAGTAGAAATGCGGAAAATATAATTTCTTACTGATTGCTTACTAATGAATGGAAAAAATTGCAGTAAAAATATTTTTTCTGGATACTAGAAAAAAATTGAAATTGGAAAAAAATGTCATTTAATTTAAAAAAAAAAATGTTCTTCGATTCTGAGCCAAAAAACAAAACTGCCGATAAATCTTGAAAAACATTTTTTCGCGCGAACAAAAAAATAGGTGTCTCATTATTTATTTCGACTATAAATATTAGATATAAATTATGAATTCATACACAGAAAACAAAGGTTGAAAAACTTGAGTTAGGATTCTTTGCATTTCGTGTACGATATAACGAAATCATAGCCTCATAACTGCCGTACAATCCAAACAAAAGAATTGTATGAAGTAGCAAAGAGATTTGAGAAGTACTTCCTGATTCAGCCTGACGCTTGAGATACTGCTATTGCCTGAATTGCGGTTTCTGTGTCTGACATTAAAACATAAAATACATAAAACCGTTTTAGAACCTGGAGATCAAGAGAGTATAACTCTTGCCAATAGGTATTACTTTGGGCTAGATAGGTAATTGAGAAGTAGAGATCTCTCTCGCGAGCTTTTTTTATGAATGTATTTACTTAAATATATATTAGCATAAATATATATATTAGGGCGGGTCGATCGCTCATTGCTCTGTGAAAATCGTATTCTAGGGATCAAAATAAGAAGCTTTGCCGAAGGAACCATACCTCTAAAACGAATTCTGATGTCCCCCAATTTGGGTCGAACGAAAAATCCCACTTTGACCCATTTAGAGTGCTCCAATCGAGTCCAAATGTATGATCGACCCCCACTAACTCTCCTGAGGGGTTCCCCATACAATCATTTCAAAATATCACCATTTTTGGCCTTTACATGAGAAAAGAAACTAAAAAGTTCGACCCGAATTGGGAGACATCAGAATTCGTTTTAGAGGTTTGGTTCCTTCGACAAAGTTTCTTATTTTGATCCCTAGAATATGATCTTCACACAGCAATGGGCGATTTTTTTGCCTCCCCACAAATCGAACCGGCCTATATATTATATATATATTAGTTCCACTGATTCGGGAAATTATCTTCAGGCAACAGCCGTTTATACCTAACCGAACGAGAAGAGTAAAAACTCAGCGATGCAAATTGGTTTTGTACTCGTTTCAAGAACGAAAAACTAATAGCGAATAACAGCATAGAAAAATTTTAATATTTTCTGAAATAATTTGTTGAATCTAGTGGTTAGGTATTGATTTATAACTACCAGTAACAATTTTCAATAAAAAGTAAATATTTTATTGACCGTGCAAATCAAATTACGTTATCAGTATTTTTACTGAAATTTTTGTGCAGTAATCAGTAAAAAATTATTTTTACTGCAATTTTTTGCAGTAATCAGAAAAACCTGTTCTTAATGCAATTTGTATCAGTAATCAGTAGAAGTTTACTGATAATGCAAATTAAATGTCAGTATTAGTCAAATTTTACTATTTGCTATGTTACTGCTATTTGTAATGCAGTAAATATATAATGACTGTAACCAGCCCTCAGTTTTTGGGGACGCTCTTTATACTAAAGCAAACGCTAGTTATTGCTTCCTGTAGTGGTGTTACTTTTATTTCTATAGCACTGCTAAAATTATGCTATACGGGCTTGTGGCTTCTTTTCAAAATGGGAATAATCGTATCCATTCATTTCAATCGCATCAAATATCAATAAATTTGCCTAGGACAATTTAAGCAACTTTTTTTTCTTCAGAGTTTCAAAGCTTTTTCAACTTGCTCCTATTATAACTATTTAAATTTATAATAATTTAAATTTTACTTGATTGAGATGTGCTACAATAGCAAGATTTATAAAATAAAATTGGAAAAGGCATATCATATATTTACTCTTCCAGCCCGACATATAGTCACCACACTACTTAGCGGTAGTGGACACTCTGAAGACAAATATGAGCAAGGAAGTAGTTCGAAGTTTACGCATTTGTTCCACTTCTTAATCGGAAAATTTTTATTTTACCTCAGATTTTCTCTACAAGGCACGTATATGTATATATATGTACATATATATGTGTTTGGAGTGGAATCGTATATTGTTGTTAATACTTTAGCGACAGATAATCATATTTGAGGAGAACATTTAATGCCACCTAATAACTGTGCTGTTATGAGTATGTTTTTTAATTAAAAATTTTAACAAATATTTATTATCAGTTTTATGAAATTTTCATTCCGGTAATAAATTTAATAAAATAACTTGAGCAAATGTGTAATTATTGGCGCTCAGCGCGGCCATGTTGCGTAAAAAAAGTGTTTTATAATTACATGTTTGCAATAAATCTATTAATTTAATTAACGTTAATGCTGAATTAAAAAAAAAAACGATGCAGCAGGAACTAACGAAACAGCGGCTGCAAGCGGATAGCTTTAATTACGAGCAGTCGGGCGATAATGTCGGAATCAGCCATTGCTTACATTTGACAATCGTGTGGATTTTTGAACTTTGCATGCACACATGCACACATACATATATATATATATTCACATGTGAATGGATCTGTATGCACATGGCCGTGGAGGGAAAAAAAATATTTTTTTAAAAAGCCCACAGGCGGATCCTCATGATTGTGTTGCTTTACTCACATGTGTCGGCATGACTTTCTACTGTTATTAATTATTTACTTTATTCTCATATGGACTTAATTCGAAATTGATTTTACGATATTTTGTATGAGCACTTTCCCGCGTAGTATGTACATTACGGCGAGTACATTTTCCGATTCTAAGCAAAAGTATTTGAAACAAAAGTATAGCTTAACCTTGTAGTAATTTTTTAGCCAGTTCAAAGAAGTTATCTTTAATTAATTTCAAATTAGGATGAAGATTAATACTAATTTACTATGCACAAAATTTGTGTAATATAAGCTTGTACCTGGCGACTTTTTTGTACACAAAATTTATTTTTAATATCTAGATTTTATGTTAGAAATCATCAGTCAGTGTGAAAAATGCTTTTCCTTTTGATTTTTTTGCAAGTTTTAGCTTGTTTTAGGCTCAAAAAAATTACATTCATCCATTTTCTTATTAAAAATACAAAATTAAATAGCTGGTGCGCACATTTCCAGGCCGAACTCCTCCTCCTATTTGTGGTGTGCGTCTTGAAGATGTTCCACATATGGATGGAGGGACCTGCAGTGTTAAGTCGACTCCGAAAAGCAAATATATTTTATATAAATAGCTTTTTCATGACAGAAATACACTTGGGGATTTGCCTTTGCCTTTAAACTTTTTCTGTAATTTTGCTGTTTCATGCATGGATATTCGAACCTGTGCACTCCAGAATGGTAGCTACGCACCAACCTGTTCGTCTACGGCGGCCGTCAACCGTTATATTAACAAATTTAGGATACGCATAAAAACACAATATGCTGCTCATTACATGCGAAGAGACTCATTCTTAGACACTTTATTTCAGCGGATGCCTTACCTTTTCCATGACGACATGAGCGTTTTCCAGTTACCAGATTTGTCAATTTCGGTTGACGGCGTAAATGCCAGAGTACCCTGCTTTAAACTAATCTCAATAAATGCAAAGTTTGTACAACAAGGGGCCCCCTTTGGCAATTAAATGTTGATGTAAATGATGTTGATGAAAATGTTGAAGTGATAAAAAGTTGTAAATATCTTTAATTCTCTTAATTCTCTTAATTTAATTTTCTTTTTACTAATGAATCGATATTTGGATAAACATTTAAAAAATCTCTCATTGAGTAACTTTTGTTGCTGTACTCTAAATGCAAAAATTTCAGTTTACTAGTGGCAGTTTTCGACTTACCTTCTGTGGAAACTGAAGAGAAAGTACACTAATCCTTAGATGATTTTTCAAAAACCTGAAACAAAAAAACATTTAGTTATTTTAATTTATAAGATGTTTATTTTAATTTATTTCTAAGAAAGTATGTGCGCATCTGACACAACGCTTAAGTTTGTTTGCAGTTAGTAACAGGAAATTGTTTGTTTTTACTTTCAGTTGAACCGAAATTCGGAAGCCTAAGTCAGTAAATTAATTGTTAAATTGATAATTCTTTAGTAAAGTATTGGTTAGTATTGGTCATTTAGTAAAGAATTTTCAATTTAGGGTCTTTAGTGAGCGTATGCAGAAATGTGAACTACAGATTCGTTGAAACTCATACAGGGTGGCGCAAAACTCTCTCACTTTTGGAAGATTTATAATTTTCGCAACTGAACATTTTTGCAATTTTTACACTTGTGAACTAGCCAGCTGCAGTATACAAACAGACAATCAGCGGAGCGAAAGATTTCCATCACACAAATATATTTTTTTTTATTTAGTAAAACAGTTATTCAACAACAAAGTTAATGATTAATTTTATGCAACCTTGTAATGTAATTTAATTTTTGTTCTCGACCGCCTGACGAGTACGCAATTCATCAATTTTACTTCAGTAAAATTTAATTTACGACGGCCGTCACAGCCGTGTGAGTTGGAGCGTGACTGCCATTCGGAAGTGCGTAGGTTCGACTCTCCGTGCATGAAACATCAAAATGATTGAGGCACTTTGTCAAACCTCCTACTATGAAAAGGGTACTCCCAAAAAACCATATACCAATCGGAGTTGGTTTGAAACTGTAGGACCCTTCATTTGTGGAACAATATCAAGACGCACGCCACAACTAGGAGGAGGAGCTCGACCAAACACCTAACAAATGTATACGCGCCAATTATTTATTCACTTTTTTATTTTTGTTATTTAAATTTGTAAAATATGAATGAACGAAATTTGATAAATAACAAAAAAATTAAACTGGACATGTGACGATTTCATGACATGCGTAGAATTGGGCTATAAAGTATAATATTATATATCCCCTTAAATCCTCATATATTTTTCCGTAGGTGTCTGCTTCTCTCCCTGATTCATCTGTATCGTCTTCATATTCTTCCCCATCGACTGTGTGTCTTCTGACTGCGATTGTCTCATAACACTATATGGCAAAATCAAATTTGTTCTTGGTATTGGACTAAACCAACTTTTTCTACGAGAGTGAGTCATAACTGATAAGTTATTTCTCCTATGGTCGAGATATGGTCTTATGGTCTAGATATGGCCCTTCAAAATTGAAAATTGGGTACTTAGTAGAAAATCATTTAAAAGGAATGTGTGTGTAAAACAAATAAAAAATGCAAACATATGGTTGTGATCCGCCCATTCTACCTATATAAATAGTGTATAAGTTGTTTGCGCAAAATTATATTACAGGTGTTATTAGTGAACAAAGATCAGATCTTCGAAAAATTAAAAATTAATTTAAATATTTTTTAATCGACTTTGAGAAATTGATCTTTTATAAAAGGTGATTGGTGTATCAGGTGGTGACATGCATCATTAAACATACTTTGTATAATCGTATAACGATTAAAAAAACATGTTTAAATGGAAAAATATCTATTTCCATCAAAAATATATTTAACAAAAATGAAATTACTAGCTAGTAAAACTTTTGACTGATTTATTAATAAAGAAGAGAAAATTAAGTTTACTATAATTTTTTTATATAATTTCTTATGTAAATTTAGTGGCTTATTCTAATTATATATAACGTTAGACGTTTTTTTCCCGTGCTCAGGCTGAATGTTTTTTTCCGTTTCCTAAACTAACGTAAAACTTAATTCTAAATCACAATTTTCCATCTTGTTTGGATGTCAAAAACTGTAGGAAAACGTACGGAGTAAACAAGACATGCAACGTACTTCATCAGTATTATCAGCAAATGGGGATATTTTACTATTACTTACACCAGCTGCCGGCTTCTCCTGGATCAGTTTGCCTCTCATCTGCCGAGTTTTCCTTGTTTTTCTTATCGTTGAAGCTAGGCAAATTTTTGTGAAACGCCGTCAAGTGACTGTCTTCTACTTAATATAACTGCAGGTTATTATGAATACGTATACCTTACCCAGGTTCTCAATGGTAACCATACAAATTTCTCCGACTTTTTTACTTTCGTTTTACTTTTAATTATTTCTTTCCCTTCATTAAAAACTTGTTCACCAGTATTTTCTTTGTCATTGTTGTTATAACAGCAAACGTCGCATCCCACATACGCCATTTTTTGATTGGCATTATCCAATAAAGGCAACACTTCTATGCATTTTAGCGAAAAGGGCGCAAAAACTGG
>JAYXIM010037511.1:0-27329 GCA_037575425.1 Anastrepha fraterculus | reverse complement strand
TTGAAATGGGCTTATTATTATTATTTAAATGGGCTACATTTCGATTGAGTATATCCATAAATATATGCAACCTCAATCCTAAAGAAAATTTCTGATCCACTGTAAACAGTAAACAGTGTGGCACTGAGTGAAAACCTAGGTTCCATTGGTAGGTTGGTTGGTTGGTTAAAGTGGTGATTCTTCCAGAATCCAACTAGCGCTTCCGCACCATTTTGTTTCCACATCCTCGTTACCAACTTGATTAATGATTATTTACAGTATGACTATATCCAGTCTGTGCGGTTTAAAAACCTTATTAGGTTGTTGACGTCTAAGCTAGACAATTGCTCGAGATTCTCGAACAGCGGTCGGCCCAGGGTTAGCATTCCATTACTTCCATGCAAATTTGTTTTTAATAAATTTACTACACTTATCTACAAAAAAAAAAAAAGAAGAAATTGTCCAAACGGAAACAACCTAAAATGGAAAAGCAAAAAATGAATCCAAATAAAAAGCAGAGAATACTGGAACGCCACAAACAGTCTTAATCAATCCAAAAAGTGTTTGAACTTCAATGCCAACAGAGCGAAATCTGCTCTAACCTTGGATAAAAAAGGTCTTAGATTACTCTGTGGAACACTTATAGGCTACTTTACCTGCAATAAACATTTCAGTACAACAGGATCATCTAGCACTAGTTTATGCAGGTTCTGCTGTGATGAAGAAGAGTCCATGGAACAGTCAATCACCGATCGCGAAGCATTAGGTCACAAGAGACACAGAATCCTGTCTCGTACCTACAAGGCTTACAGATACGCTCTCCTAAGCAGCGGGTTCGATTCCTCGCAATACTAAATAATTGATAAATTAAGCACTTAGACGCGCACCATACACCAATCTGGTCGCAGTGCATAAAGGCATTAGCCTAACCCGTACAGACATTACCACTAATAGGTTAGTTTAGGTCTTTCACTGCAAACGTTTCAGTGAAGAACGAGCAATGCTGGCGAAGGCATTCGAACACTCGCCGTCCCACACAAGATTTGTCCAGGATATGTGCTCGACCATCACCAAATGGGACGACGCAAAAACGTTCCCGGCTACAGTCGTAACGAGGCTCAACCGCACTGACTGGGAGAGGAAGTCCCAGAAACGACAGCATCAGTTGCAACTGCAGCAACAACAGCGACAGCAGCAGTAGAAGCAGAAAGATAGATTATGTATTCAATGCTATCAGAATATTTAGCTAATAGCTAAGTCATAATTCGGTGGTTTTGAGTAAAACCGGAAGAAAAAAAGAAAACCACCACATAAATAATACAGTTTATATACACATAGTCTATTCGCTTATCAGTAAGTTTTACAAGTGGACAGCGGAGATCAACTGTTTTAGACAACCCGACCACAGGTACAGACGCTTCAGCCAAACACTCACAACAGTACCTACCAAACAGAAGTCAAAACAATAGCTTGGGAGTATCGGGCTATTGCACATTTTCCGATGTTTGACTTCCTCCACGTTGGCCTGAAAAGGCAGGGAGGTGTGAATACTATCGATGGCATCATACGTCCATAGAAGCGGAACCTGGACGCAGAAACCTGTTATGTCAATTAACATAAGCGCGGCTGCAGCTCGAAGATATGCTAACACGGTCCCAGGGTGAAAATCAGCCGAAGAGGAGGAATGTTACAGAGGTAGTGGGAGCATGCCCCACATACCATTGGTCTGATGGCACCTTTGATGATGTTTGTGACATTTTTATTTACACCTCCTGACTAAAAACAAAAAACAAAAAGGTTAGGTTAGATTACAGTGGTTGCCACTCTCCATAAGAGCTTGAGTCAGACCTGAGCTCCAGCTTGCTTAAGTATAAAGGGATGCCCTTATATTAAGCAGAATTGACTGATTTAAGAAAAACTATTAAAATATGTGGAACAAAATAGTAATTATGAATACCTACTCTTAACGTTTATTCCGAATGGAATAACTTTTTCATAGCCGAAACTTGTTTAGTGGTGAAGTTCAATATGCTCCTTTATTTTTAGCAACTTTTATCAGCCTAGTTGTTGGTAATATTAGCCTGGGGAAAAAGAAATCCATTATTTTTGTGTAAAATTGTTTCACAATTAGTTTAAAACTGTTTGAAACTGGTCGATCTTTAGCTTCTGGGCGATGCTACGACTACTAACATGCCGCTCAACGGCGATTATTTCTATGATTTTATTGACATTTTCGAGGACAGGGCTGCCTGTGCGTGGTATATCTTTAATATCAAACGGAATCGGCCGGAACGGAATCGACGAAACCAAAATTGCACGTAATTAGCTTTTATAGTATCAGGATGGTTCCATGTGTAGAAGTCCACGCAAGTGGGGAAAGTTACTGATCGCCATTCACTTGGGAGTGGCCAGGACGATTCTTCTACATATGGTTCAAGCAGCTCACAACGTCCGGGATTAGCCCACGTATCCTCTGGTTAGCTTCCGAACACCCGTTCGGGAGTGAGCTAAAGTGAGAAGGCGAAGCATCCCAGCATAGCTGGTTGTGCGCTGGGTTTGGGACCCGCCACTTAAAAAGCCCCCCCAATGAAAACAGCAACAAAGCCTCGGATGAGAACCTCCAACACTGATGACGACCCCTGCAAACGAAATAAGGAATACGATTTGAGGGCATGCACCTGGAATGTCCGGTCCCTTAATGGGGAAGGTGCCTCTGCCCGGCTGGTTGATGTCCTCGTGAGAGTAAAGGCTGACATCACTGCCATCCAAGAGATGCGATGGACGGGGCAAGGTAAGAAAAACATAGGACCTTGCGACGTCTACTACAGCTGCCATGTAAAGGAGCGCAAATTCGGTGTCGGATTTGTTGTGGGAGAGAGACTTCGTCGCCAAGTACTGTCGTTCACTCCGGTGGACGAGCGTCTCGCAACAATCCGTATCAAAGCGCGATTTTTTAACATCTCGCTAATTTGCGCCCACGCCCCGACGGGAGAGAAGGACGATGCGACCAAAGATTCTTTCTATGAGCGCCTGGAACGTTCCTATGAGCGCTGCCCCCGCCACGACATCAAAATCGTGCTTGGCGACTTCAACGCCAGGGTGGGCAAGGAGGGAATTTTTGGTCCCACAGTCGGAAAATTCAGCCTGCACAACGAAACATCCGGTAACGGACAGAGGCTGATCGACTTCGCCGGGGCCCGAAACATGGTAGTCTGCAGCACCAGATTCCAGCATAAAAAGATACTACCTGGCTGTCTCCTGATCGAAAAACGCGAAACCAGATCGATCATGCTGTGATAGATGGAAGACACGCTTCTAGTGTATTAGATGTACGTACGATCCGAGGAGCCAACATCGACTCGGATCATTACCTTGTTGCAGCCAAACTGCGCACACGCCTCTGTGCAGCAAAAAACGTACATCTACCTACGCAAAGAATGTTCGACATCGAAAAGCTGCAATCACAACAGACAGCCAGAAGATTCGCCACTCGACTCTCACTCCTGCTCTCGGAGAGCACTGCCCAACACACCGGCATGCGCGAGCAATGGAGCAACATTTCTCGTTCCCTACGTACCGCCGCCGAAGAAGAAATCGGATTCCGGCGAGCCCGAAAAAACAATTGGTACAACGAGGAATGTCATGCTGCCGCCGAAAGAAAAGATGCCGCCTATAGAGCCACGCTGCGATCGGGCGCAACGCGAGCCATGTGGGATCGCTACAGAGAGCTGAAAAAGGAAGAGAGACGTATTATCCGACAGAAGAAACGAGAGGCCGAAATACGTGAGTGCGAGGAGCTTGAGATGCTGGCCAATAGGAACAACGCCCGAAAATTTTACCAGAAAGTTCGGCGGCTTACAGAAGGTTTTAAGACCGGGGCGTTGTCCTGTAAGAACAAAGACGGCGATCTGGTGACTGACGTACAGAGCAATCTTAAATTATGGAGGGAACACTTCTCGAACCTGTTAAACGGTGACAGCTGCGCATGTCATAGAGAATGTGAAGATCCCGATACCCCAATCGTTGACGACGGAATTGTCGTTCCGTTACCCGACCATGACGAGGTGAGAATAGCAATATCACGGCTAAAGAACAACAAAGCCGCGGGCGCCGACGGACTGCCGGCTGAGCTATTCAAACATGGCGGCGAGGAGCTGGTAAGGTGCATGCATCAGCTCCTATGCAGAATATGGTCGGATGAAAGCATGCCTGCCGATTGGAATTTAAGTGTGCTCTGCCCAATCCACAAGAAGGGCGATCCTGCAATTTGTGCCAATTACCGCGGGATTAGTCTTCTAAATATCGCCTATAAGGTTCTAGCGAGCGTATTGTGTGAAAGGCTGAAGCCCACCGTCAACCAACTGATTGGACCTTATCAGTGTGGCTTCAGACCTGGAAAGTCTACCATCGACCAAATATTCACAATACGCCAAATCTTGGAAAAGACCCATGAAAGGAGAATCGACACACACCATCTTTTCGTCGACTTCAAAGCTGCATTCGACAGTACGGAAAGGAGTTACCTGTATGCCGCTATGTCTGAATTTGGTATCCCCGCAAAACTAATACGGCTATGTAAGATGACGTTGCTCAACACCAGCAGCGCCGTCCGAATTGGGAAGGACCTCTCCGAGCCGTTTGATACCAAACGAGGTTTCAGACAGGGTGACTCACTGTCGTGTGACTTCTTTAACCTGATGTTGGAGAGCATCGTACGAGCCGCAGAACTTAATCGCTCAGGCACAATTTTTTATAAGAGCGTACAATTGCTGGCGTATGCCGATGATATTGACATCATCGGCCTTAACAACCGCGCTGTTAGTTCTGCCTTCTCCAAACTGGATAAAGAGGCAAAGCGAATGGGTTTGGTGGTGAACGAGGACAAAACGAAGTACCTCCTGTCTTCAAACAAACAGTCGGCGCACTCGCGTATCGGCACCCACGTCACTGTTGACAGTTATAATTTTGAGGTTGTAAAAGACTTCGTGTATTTAGGAACCAGCATTAACACCGATAACAATGTCAGCCTTGAAATCCAACGTAGAATCTCAACAAGTGCTACTTTGGACTAAGTAGGCAATTGAGCAGTAAAGTCCTCTCTCGACGAACAAAACTAACACTCTACAAGACTCTCATCATGCCCGTCCTAACGTATGGCGCAGAAGCTTGGACGATGACAACATCCGATGAAGCGACGCTTGGAGTGTTCGAGAGAAAGATTCTGCGTACGATTTTTGGACCTTTGCACGTTGGCAACGGCGAATATCGTAGACGATGGAACGATGAGCTGTATGAGCTGTACGACGACATAGACATAGCGCAGCGAATAAAGATCCAGCGGCTTCGTTGGCTGGGTCATGTCGTCCGAATGGATACAAACGCTCCGGCTTTGAAAGTATTCGATGCGGTACCAGCTGGTGGTAGCAGAGGAAGAGGAAGGCCTCCTCTGCGTTGGAAAGATCAGGTGGAGAAGGACTTGGCTTCACTTGGTGTGTCCAATTGGCGCCGGTTAGCACGACAAAGAAACGACTGGCGCGCTTTGTTAATCTCGGCCAAAATCGCGTAAGCGGTTATCGCGCCAATTAAGAAGAAGAAGTATCAGCACCATAAACACTATTCACAATTTCAGGGACCTATCTTACATTTTCGCCTTTATCAAAAAAAACTGTAAAATGTATCGAATTTTTACTTTCTTGACTTCCATTGTCACCACCGTGTAACTCACAACTGAATGAAACAAACAAAAAACAGCAAACGAATTTTTTTAGTGCGAAATGTCACCTTGACAACGAGCATAAACTTTAAATTGTTTTATAGACACTTTA
This sequence comes from Anastrepha fraterculus, assembly GCA_037575425.1. Classification (NCBI taxonomy): domain Eukaryota; kingdom Metazoa; phylum Arthropoda; class Insecta; order Diptera; family Tephritidae; genus Anastrepha; species Anastrepha fraterculus. The sequence continues at coordinate 21,525 of JAYXIM010037511.1, read as the reverse complement.
CATCACTACAGCCATCTACCGAGAAAATAATGGGTTTCTTTCTCCGCAAACCACATATTTATTATTTGCGATTTTTTTACGAATAATACGACTCTACTTCTGCCCATCTGCCGTATTTTCCATATAAGGTTACCAAGTTTACGGTGATTGACCCTCTTCATGAGAATGTAGAGGCGCCCATTCAGGCCTGAAACCCCATTGTGATACCACTTGACACCATGTAGATTAGCTGCAACTCAAATTAGTACTATTTAAATTTTCACAAGCATCTTAATTAGGACGCACCCTAATGTGCCATATATACGCATGTATGTATGTATGTACATATACTCGTTTCACGAATTTGTGAGACGCTTCCGAATGCTGTTGATGACTTTGGCGCGGCTGCCAAAGATTAGTGACCAATTTGTTGGCACTTTAATAAGAGTTCAGGGAAACTGAGTGTGACGGATGATGCATCGGATAGGCATCATTAGGAATTAGCCAAAAGGCTAAAAGAGCAGGAAAGAGCGATACACAATTTAATAGCACTTTTGATAGCAGTGCTCAGATTCATAATTAATTTATAAATACGAATACACACATACATACATACATACATACATACATACATTTTAAACATATGAAAAGCGGCCATCTAAATTGGTCAAACAATACAGGTTTAGGTTCATAATTGTTTTGTAGTATTTTTTTTAATTAAGTTTCATTTCAATTTGCACTCATTAAAATCGAAAGCAAATATTTGTTCGCCTCTGCGCATGGCATCCATTAAAGTGATATACTCACGCATGTTAAGGGTACCCATATGTTTGCTTCTTGGCTTGTGGCCACCTAGAATTTGCATATAATTATTACCAGTAAATTTATACATATCTACAGAAATACAAACGTACATATGTACATACCCACACTTCGCTGCCAATTTGTAATTATCTGCATGCTGTCGGCAGCGTTACGTTTAAATTAATTCATAATTTGTGTGAACATACCAAATAATTTGCACGCCATGTCGTTTATTGCTTCTGTGCAAATAACTATTGAAATATTTGAACGAATACACTCAGATTGAAGTGATTTGGACGCGGTGCGATATTTTCAACCTCAAAGTCTGAGATAGTGAATTTCGTTAATATTGGGCGAATGAAGAGGAATTGTAATAGATTTACCGAATGTACGAAGGTATGTGATATGCCGAAAAACTGGTTTTGTAATTAGTCGAAGTCGTATAAGAGATTTTCATACTTTTGAATACAGCATAAAAGTACTATTGACGCACGGCTCCGACTCTGGGTCTTCGTGGAATCCAACGGGAAACAGCTGCTCTTTACTCTTGGAATGCATGCATCTGTGGAGGTGTATGCGATGAACTTTGTTGTGAAAAACAAATGGAGAGGCAGATCTGTAGGGTGGGCCATGTAAAATTTGCTTTTTGAATCGGCTATAAAAAAAAAACTAATATTTTGTCATTTATGAATGAAAAATAATATCGTTCAAATGACTGCCACGACTGGCTTTACAGTAGGCCATTCGATCAACCCAATTTTTAAGCACATTTTCGATTGTTTGGGTTCCAATTTCATGAATGGCAACTTCGATTTCGTGTTTTAAAGCATCAATCGTCTCTGGATGGTTCGCACAGCATTTGTCCTTAACGGCTCCCCACAAAGTCCAACGGGCTTAAATCACAGCTCTGAGGCGGCCAATTGATATCGGAATTTCGGCTGATTATTCGGTTTTCAAAAACGGTAGCCAAAAGTTCGAGTGTGACTTTGGCAGTGTGACAAGTTTCACCGTCCTGTTGAAACCAAATGTCGTCCATGTCATCCTCTTCAATTTTTGGAAACAAAAACTCGTTGAGCATGTCACGGTAACGCTCGCCATTTACTGTAACCGCGGAAGAAGAAGAAGACTCACCAATTTTGTTCAAGCGTACAGCGTCCCATTTCGTAAATGTCAAACCTTGAAGTAAATTATGAACACTTTTGACATGTCATTTGTGTTACCATTCTCAAAAAAATGGGTGGTTCAAAAAGCAAATGCTCTATGGCCCACCCTGTCTATGTGCCTGCAGTGACAGTCAAGCTGCCTTAGACAGCCCCCCAACCACTTCCAGGGTAGTCGAGTCCTATAAATCCAGGCTGAACTATGTCGGTAGACATAATAGCCTAATGCTAACATGGATCCCGGGACACGTGGGTATCGTAGGTAATGAGACCTCTGACTCCTTAGCTGGGATGAGTTCTGAGGCCAAGTTCTTTGGCCCGGAGCCAGTTCTGGCACTCCCTTCTGCGGCCATCAAAGCCACGGTTAGCAAACAGGTTACTTCAATCCACAAGCGAGCTTGGTAAGCTAAGAGAGGCTGCAGATGGACTAAACTGATGTTATCTGTCATGTCCGACCGACTGTCGCATGTCCTTTTGTCATTAAGCAGAGGGTACTGCAGACAGCTGGTTGGACTGATGACTGGCCACTTTCTGTGGGCTAAGCACATCGGAAACGTAGGCATCTCAGACAGTTTACTCTGCCCAGCTTGTGAAGAGGAGCATGAGACGGCGGACCACTTCCTGTGCGTCTGCCCCGCCTTCGCTCGAATCAGGCTTGAGGTCTTTGCCACTGATGTGTTAAGAAGCGACCACCTTAGCTCCTTGGCACCACAAGATGTACTCAGATTTCTTCGGAGGTTGAGTAGGGTAGTAAATCCATCATATCTTTACGTTTTTCTTCTGTTATTGGTCTAATGGTTGTGTATAATGGAAGCAAAGCAATATTTTCGTATATTCTAGGTCTTCCTCTTTTAGGTGAGAGATCTAATACTTTGAATTCGGAATTGTCATCGAAGGAAGTTTTATAAAACATCTTATATGGAGCATTTTTTAGAAATCTGATCCATTGTATTTTTAGCCAAAGCCAAAGCCAGCTGTGCTTTTCTCCATTGGTGTTTTTATTTCATTTATTCGTTGATTCTTTTAGTTGTTTTGTCGAAATGAAATCTTTCTGAGCCATTTGTACTACCAAAAATGGGTTTTTCTTTTTCCTTTATATTGGTTGATTGGTTGGTTGGTTGGTTTTAGTGGTGATTCTTCCAGAATCCAACTAGCGATTCCGCACCATTTTGCTGCCCCATCCTCGTTACCAGTTATTACAGCAAGACTATATCCAGTCTGTGCGGTTTAAGAACCTTATTAAGTTGTTGACGTCTAAACCACACAGTTTTTCGAGACTCTCGGCAGTAGTTTGCCCAGGGTTGACATTCTCTTCTTCCGTAAGGCAGGGCATTCACAAATTCATAATTACAACTGTGACAGTATGTGTTGTGAGGCATGCCCATTTTGGCTGTTTGTTCCTCGATGGACCAGAAGCCACTTATCACTGCCATGAGTCTACAGGAATCCCTTCGTTTCATATTTATCAGTATTGACGTTTGTTTGTGGTTGTAGGTGGGCCATAACATTCTGCAGACTTTGCAGGTTGCCTGATCCCTCCATCTACTATCCGCGACTTGTAGGTATTTTGAGGAGATGGCATTCTTGATTACACTCAGTGGGATTCTGCAAGAATGTCACCCATGGCTAATAGTGCTCTTGCCAGTTCATCTGCTTTTTCGTTGCCTTCGATGTTCCGATGGCCCGGGACCAAGATTAAGGTACCTTTATGGTTTACACTCAAGGTGGTAAGAATATTTCTGCTTTCTATCCGAAAGGATAGCGATATAAACTTAAAAGAGAAGTCGGCCATTAAGTCGCCTGGAAAACACTGCAAGTATGGGGAAGACGCACAGATTTTTCAATTCTAAGTCTATGAGCACCAACACTACAATTTTGAACCATCTGCGTAGATTGAATAGAGTCGCGTGGCCTTAATTGTTCCCTCTCTAGCGCCCCACTTCACTTCACCTAAATACACTCACGGTAGCCATCTTTTTGATATGGAGGTCTACCGGAATAGCTTGTGTCAATGCATTGAGAGTCTACCTAGGGCGAGATCTAATTGGGCCGACCGTAATTGCACAGTCTGATCTATGAATTCTACTCAGTAGTTTGATAATATAATCTCTTCCTAGCGCTTTCCACCAAACTGTCGATCCATACAATAAGATTAGTCGTATTAAGCTGGTTAATCCACAAAGTATACTTAGGCTGAAGACCCCATCCACTTCCAAAATAACGTTTGCATGCATACAAAGGTGTTTCTGCTTCCCTTACCCGTTCTTCAATGTGTAATTTCCAACTAAGTTTTGAGTCCAAGATTCCTTCTAAGTACTTTACGCTGGCAGCTGAAACGTGTCGTATATTGATCAGTATTTACGGTAATCACGCTCCATCAAATTCAACTAGTAAAGAGTGGCACCGAAAAAATTTGAAGGTACAACTACAACAATTATTGGCTGAAGAGGCATGTCGAACCCTTGATGATATGACTAAAGAGTTGGATGTTGATAGATCAACCGTCGATAAACGATTGCACGTGATGGGAATGGTCCAGAAAGCAGTTAACTGGGTGCCACATCAATTAAAGGAGAGGGATGTCGAGAGATGTTTGGTGACGTTTGAGATGCTTCTTGAACAGCAGAAAGAAAAGGTTTTCTGCACTGTCACTGGCGATGAAAAATGGACTTATTGTGAAAACCCTATGTGTAGAAATTGTTGGAGCCCGCCAGGAAAACCAAGTCCATCGCCAGCGGAAAAAAATATTCATGCTTTAAAGGTTATGTTGTGCATCTGGTGGGATCAGAAGAGTGTCAGCTATTACGAACTCCTTAAACCATCTGAAGCCATCACTGGCGATCGTTACCGACTGCAGCTAATGCGTTTGAATCGAAGACTCAAGGAAAAGCGGCCGAAATGGGACGGTAGACACGACAAACTTGTTTTTACTGCATGTCAACGCCAGACCAAACGTTGCTAAATCGGTCCAGAAATATTTAGAGGGACTGAATTGGGAACTCTTGCCCCACTCGCCGTTGCGCCCAAACATTGCACCTTCGGAATACCATCTGTTACGATCAATGCAGTCAACCGTTGTTGGAAAGCGGTTCACCTCTTACGAGAGCATCGCAAAATCAATGAATGGATGAAGTCAAAAGAAGTCGAATTTTTCGTCGGAGGAATCCGTATGCTGCCTGAAAGATGAAGTAAAGTTGCAGCTTCCAATGGGACATACTTTCCATAATATTATGTTTTATGTAAATAATTCATAACTTTGGCTAAGAAAGGACGGAAACCTATTCCCATACCCAATATTTTGAATAAAAATAGTGGAACCTGAAATATTTTACTTTTTTTAAATTAAAACGATATATAGCCGAGTCTTTTGAAAGACCCTTCACATGAATGCATATGTACATATGTATCAACAACTCGTAGGCACATTACGAAGTACGGAAAAATACTAACTGTCGTGGCGACTGGATATAGATTATCGCTAACTGATTCCCACTGCACAATACAGCCAAGCTCGCGCCCCCAAGCAATGTAAAAAGTAAATGGCAATCATGCCTCGTACTTTAGTCGTGAAAAGGGCTTCTTTATACACCTATTGGATATTAAAGGTAAGTATGTGTAAATAAGCATTTACGTGCGTGTATGTATTTGCTATGTAAATAAAGTAAATCGGTGTTTAAAGCCCAACCGAAAATTTCCGCGTTCAGAATTGAAAAAATATGAAAATAAATATTAATTGAGCTCTTCGATGGCTAATTGGCACATTTGTATGCCAACGGCGTGCGCAGGCGTTATTAACAGCTTCGATTCCGTTCGATTTGCACAATTTGTAAAAATGTATACTTCCATCACTTCGCGCTTTGGTGTTGTAGCAGCTGTTGGTGTAGCTGTCATTAACGCCGTTTTGCTCGAAATTGCACACTAATTAGCATATATTCATACATACATACATACATATGTATACACAGACATTCATATATACATGCATATGCCTATTTACATACAAATGAATGGCATGCAGAACTACATTTATGGTTTTATTAAAGTTTTATTTGCATAGAAATGCTTCTTCTTTGGGAATGTTTATTGGGTATATTTTATTTGGCTTCGGAGGTTCAAATGAACAAACACAACAAAAACGGGTATAAATTGCATTTTTATTAGATACTCAGTCCATTCCATACATTGCAGCCGCCATTTCACTAATTTTTTCACGTTGGGTCGTAAAATTGTTTTATGAGCCAGCCATGTTTAAGATACGAATAATACATGTGTAGGTATAGGTAAAACTACATTTTTCGCTTGCTCAACTCTAAAAGGCCATTTCAGCTTTACTCATATTTACTATCAGATTATTATAATCCAAAAGCTACGAATATGAATAGGAAATTTCACGTAGAAAAATCCTTTTATATGGCTTTTTTATCGGCCTGAGCACCATATGTAAATTATGTAAATATGTAAATATTTATACAAAAATATCGTATTAGCTATGTTTATCTGTCTGTCCGTCTATCCAAGCTTTGCGGTTCGATACGTAGGTAGGTAGGTGAGTATTGTGGTTGTCAATTGACACACCTACCTAGGCCTGCTGGAGGCCCATTGTGATACCACCATGGCTGCCCTCTCTCCTCACTCTACATTGTCCTCATTGAACCAACCTATGGCTTTAAGGGGACAGATACATGTAAAATTTCGAAAATAAAATTTTTTTTTTATGAAATGTTAATATAATCCTTTAAGAAATGTCAAAAAAATTTAGAACGTAAATTTAAGTATTTCTTACATTATCCCTTTCCGACCGTGTACGCACAATTGTGCGTGTAAGTTTAAATCCTAATATTTCCGAAAATATCTGCGCTGGTGCAATTTAACCTGATATACACAATTGTGCAAGCTATTTTCTTAATAAAAACACAACGAACACTTATTGGTGTCCGTTATTTTTCGCGAATTTCGCTATTTTGATGTTGCATTTCAATCATTTGCAAAAATGAATCAAAGAGAATTTAGAAAAATTATTTAAATTGTGTAAACCGAGAAATTTATATTTAAAAAATGTGTTATCATAATAATAACAAAAGAAGTTTTAATTAAAAAGTTAAATTAAGTGTATTTTTGTGACGTTAATTAATGTACAGCCAGTTTAGTTTGAAGTGGCACAATTGTGCGTGTTAGGACTTGTTTAACGAAATATTTGTTTTTTTTTGACTGAAGACGAAATATTGGGTGCACTATTAAACTCGGATTTGGAGGACTTTAGTAGCGATGATGATCTTCGAGATGCTACTTGGGAGTTACCTGGCGCGCACAGTGAATCTGCAAGTGATGAAAGTGATGACAGTGACGAAGGGAATGGCGAAGGTACTGAGGAACCACCAAGTGAAAACAGCAATCGGCGCGATATTTGGAGGAAAAGACCATTTCAAATAAATCTGGAAGATAGTGCTTCCATTTCTGTCGAAGTTAACATATGTAGATGTGGAGTCCCCTATATACTATTTTTATAAATATTTTAATGCCGACTTTTTCAAACGCGTTGCGGAATACACAAACAGATATCCTATGTTTTCGAAAGGAAAACCACTGGGGACTAGAATTGGTGAAATAAAGAATTTCTTTGGCATAAATATTGCGATGGGCTGCATATGTTATCCAAGATTGCGCATGTACTGGGAGACCAAAACGAGGCTTCCAATTGTTGCTGATACAATGTCCCGTGATCGTTTTTTTCGTTTGCGAAAGTGCCTCCATGTTATGGACGAAAATGAAGTGATAGAAGCAGGGAAACAATCAAATGTTTTTTGGAGGATTAATCCATTAATGGAAGCTGTAAGATCGGCATGTCGGAACATTCCTAGAAAGCCAAGAGATAATTATTCCATGCAACTGATCCCATTTACTGGTCGTTGTCCCGTGAGACAAAGCCTTTCTAACAAACCTAGAGGAGTGGGATTAAAGAACGAAGTATTAACGACATCTGAAGGGCTGGTACTCGATTTTGAAATCTACCAAGGAAAGACGACACCACTTTCCAATACGAACTTAGGCGTAGGTCCAGCCTTCGTTTTACGTTTGGTTGAATCACTTCCAGAAGGTTCAAAAGTGTTTTTTGACCGATACTTTACGACAATACCACTCCTTCAGGCTTTACTAAACCGTGGTATTTATGCTATAGGGACTATAATGAGAAACAGAATAAAAAACATCCACCTTACCAATGAAAAGGGGTGATATGGAAGAATTTTGTCATAGCGAGGATATTATTGTCGTGGTCCAGTGGAACGATTCCAAAGCGGTAATCTTGGCATCATCAGCTTATGGTTGCGAGCCTGTTTCCAATGTAAAACGCTGGGAAAAAAAGGAAAAGAGGTATGCTGAAGTACCGACTCCAAGGATAGTGCGAGAATACAACAAGTCTATGGGAGGGGTAGATATATGTGATCAATTAATGGAGGCATACCGTTCGTTTTTCAAAACTCGTAAGTGGACGCTGAAAGTTTTCATTCATTTTATTGATCTTGCATACTGCAACTTCTGGCTACAGTACAGAGAACCTTGCAAAATAAATTCGAAATCTCGAGCGGATTCTCATGACTTACTAAGTTTCAGATTAGCATTAGCTGAGCAACTGATAGCTGTTGCGAAAAGGCCACGTGAAGGGTATATCTCCGATACCGAAGAAGAAAAAACTCCAAGTATATCTAAAAAATATCGACCATCTGAACAGCCATGCATTGATAAGAGACTTGATAGGTACAATCATATACCAGAGGAGCATGATTTGTCATCAGCAAGATGTTGCAGGCGTGTTGGTTGTAAATCCCGCACACGTTTATTTTGTACTAAATGTAAAGTTTATTTATGTTTAAATAAAAGACAAAATTGTTTTGCGAAATATCATACAAAAAAATAATAAAAGTGCCTAATAAAAATAAAATAAATTAACATTTCTAGCAATGTGCATTTGTACTTATTTATAGATTTTTATTTGTATTCAGGCCGAAACGCAACAATTGTGCGTATCCTGGAAATAAAGGATACACAGAAGATTCGGCGAAATAAACTTTTTAGCTATTTTCTACACTGACCAAAGTGATAGGGACCAAAAATGCATACCAATTGGTTGGCTAGATTTGCCATAGGTCGGAAAGGGTTATGGATCGTCAACCGAGACCACTCTATTTTTTGCGTTCGAGCGGTGGGAAAGGTATAGTTATATTGTATTCAAGCTTTAGATGCATTTTTCTGAAAACTATATTTTTCGAATTGGCGTACAGGATAACTCGAAAAGTTATTGACCTATCTCCCTGAAATGTTGCACACATCTCTTTTATGATATTATTTTCTATGTGAATTTACAATTTTAAAATTTTTCGAAGCAAAAATAGTAGGAAAATTCGCCCCAAAACTCTTTTTTTTTTTTTAACCATTTTATTCGGCGAATTTTTTTCCATAATTTAGTTCATATAGTAATTGTGACATTAATAATTTTTGGTTTTTTATTCAGGTCACTGACGCCGATGCTACAATGCCCGCCGATTAAGAAGCCGACGTCTGCAGATGCTCACAGTCTCGAATTTGATTTTTTCGATCGAAATATGTATGTATGTACGCAATTTAAAGCCTTATAATACAATCATGAAAAGCATTGCATTATAGAGCAGCAGAGAAGAGGATTCATCCATCCTGTCTACCGGTCGGAAAACTAAAAATAAACCCAATTCTATGGGCTATTGCGCACTCTACAGTAAAAGATAATACATACATACATATACTCACTTACATATCATCAATACAATTTTCAACTACATACATACACATGTATGCGTGAATTTGTAATGCAGACAGTAAAATGCAATCGGGTGTGGCATTGTTGTTGTAATGAATTTTTGTGATTTCTCAGCGTCGCACAATTATTTCAGCAATGCCAGACAATTTGTCAGTAAATAACGCAGTTTCCACATACACATGCACATGCATACGTAAATATATTGCTACTAGGCATTTTTTATTATACCATCTCATTGCTGCTGCCATTGTTGCTGCTCTGCGTTACTGTTACAGACAATCGACAACATGTTAAATTTGTATGATACGTACAAACTACTGCAGTTCCGCCACTCAACTTAGGCGCAAAAAAGAAAAACAATGAAAGATCAGCGCCGATACAAAAACGAACGAGACGAAATGCCTCACGAAGGGGTGGAGTGCATGGATGGTGTTGGGGAAATCAGCAAGAGATAACCATTTGGCGATTGGGCGAGACCCGGACGTCAACGATGTGCTGATTTATTTCAGCGCACGAAACGCTTCGGTGCCTTTCGTTAATTTGACTTCTCCCCCCAAAATATAATAAAAAGAGAAGCAAGTGGCATTATAGGAGATGGGGCGAAAAACTTATAAGGATTTTTTTTTTGTTACATAGAGAGGAAAAAACTGTTTAGCGCAGTACTTAAAATCAAATATAAAAACTTAGCATCGATCAAATTGTGTGTGTTTTTCTTTGTGTTTTTTCATGCTGTACACATTTTTATATTAGACAAGCTAATTCTTGGGGACTCATGACTAGTAAATTTTTTCATACGAGTACATAAATACTTACATATTTATCTTTCGCATTTTTAGCAAACGTTTTTCCTGACCTCATTTTACCTCGACGAAGTTGTGAATTTGTAAATTTGCCAAATAGACGTTGATATCAGAAATATTTTCATGTAAGCGGATGTTACACCTCACTGTTTAAAAATGTTTTCTTAATTATTTATGTAAATACATACACACTTGAAAATTTTCATATGTATTTCGTACGTATAATTTCCGTGTGTATATGCAAATACATACATGCATTGAAATGCATTATTAAATGTTTTACAATAAAGAAAAAACGAGCCGGAAATTGTAAGAATTTGTATTACATTTTTTTATACAAAAAACAAAAAATTATAATTTGCACATTTTGGTTAACTTTTCAAGAAGAGGATGAGTGGAAAATAAATATAAAGTAAATTTTTCATTTACAGGTTGAGTTTTTTAATAAGAGCGAGTCGAAAGAAATAAAACAAGCTTTGTGAGAGATGCGTATTAACCATTTTATTTGAAAGGTCCCCTCGAATATGGCAACATTAAAATATCCAACGCATAAAAAAAACATTCGCACACAATCGTCGGAAAGGTCAACAGAAGCTTTAAGGGGACACGGTGGTCTAGAAATTTCAAAAAATCGATTTTTTGTTTTTTCGAATGTGTGTACATTGTTATGTCGAAAGTATAGGCATTTAAGAATATACTGTGAAATTTTCATGTGGAAACTCCCAATATTAAAGCTTCTACAGCCCATTAACTAGGTAGAAAGCGGTCCGCACGCTCCTGTACCTCAAGCTTTAAACTCATTTATCTCGAAACGACTTTTTTCGGCCTAATGTTGTCAAAAATCGAATCGTCTAAAATTTCAATATGTTGTTCACAATATCATTGACTATCCCCCGTACTAGAATATCTTATTATTTTGTATTTTTTTGATTGAAAATCTGAAAAAAACCTGATTTTTAGAGCGTCAAATTCAAAACCACCCAATTTCGTCAATTTTTTTTTTATTCTAGTAGCGGGAATCAGCTACCGTCATACTGATTAATAATTTTGTTGGTTTTTGTGTTTCAGATAAATAGGAGAGCCAAAATAGGCAACACCGTCCAGGTCCAATTTTTCGGGAGGGTCAACTTGAGCGCCATTTTTTAAATTATTAAAATTAGATCTGGGGAATACGGTGGATGTGGAATCATTAGTGTGTTGTTTTTGACCAAAAAGTCGCGCACAAGCAACGATGTATGAGCAGGGGCGTCATCGTGATGCAAGAGCCAATTTGTTCTTCCACAAATCCGGGCGGCGTTTCTGGCGGATTGCTTCGCGCAAATTGCGCATAACTTGCAGGCAATATTCTTATTGACCGTTTTACCCTGTGGCAAGAACTCATGACGCAAAACGCCCGTGCAATCGAAGAAAACGGTAAGCAAAACTTTTACATTCGACCGAACTTGGCGCGCTTTTTTCGGTCTAGGTTCGTGCGGCAGCTTCCATGGAGATGATTGAACTTTGGTTTCCACGTCATAACCATAAACCCACGATAGGTCACCAGTTATGACCCTTTGGAGCAAATTTGGGACGTTGCGGACAGAGTCCAACATGTCATTCGCAATGTTCATGTGATGCTGCTTTTGGTCGAAATTGTGCAGTTTTGGTACGAATTTTGCGGCGACCCGTCTCATGAAAAAAATCGAATGGCACGAGCCAATCGATATGTCTAGGTCCTCAGCAACTTCTCTAACGGTGATTCGACGATTGGCCAATACCACGTTTTTCACTTCATCTATTTCTTCGTCTGTTGTTGAAGTGCTCGGGCATCCGGCACGCTTTTCGTCGTTCACACCTTTTCGGCCTTCTGAGAACATTTGGTCAACATTCGGAATGCATCCGCGCACTTAATTTCGTTTTTCACACAAAATTTTATACAGGTTCTTTGATCCATCTTTTTGAATAGGTAAAAATCGAAGACGAACCGAAACACGTGCAAGCAAAGCCGCTGTCAACTATTAACTGAACATTCAAAATGGCCGAACTCGTCGGCGTGAGTGAGGGAGACATGAGTACACACATATCGCTACAAAAAAATCGAAATTCGAATTTACGTAACCTGCGAAAATTCAAAATTCGCAATACTTTTTGAACGCACCTCGTATGGCACTAGTTTTATTGCATTCAATTTTTTTTCAGTTAGTACTAACCTTAAGAAGACAGCTGTTAACATTTCGCGATATTTTGGTAATTTCAAAAAAAATGGAGAAAAAGAATTTCGTGTTTTAATTATGCTGATGGGAAAAATGCCGTACAAGCGAAACAATGACTTGAAAAGTCTTATGGGGAGTCCGCTCCATCAGAAACAAAGAAACAACAATAAATCGATGGTTTGCTGACTTTAAACGTCAACGTCCGAATAAGACGGTAACACCAGAAAACATCATAAAAATCCACAAAACCGTTTTGAATGATCGAAAAGTGAAGTTGTTTGTGTTAGCTGGCATTGTAAAGATATCAAAAGAACGCGAGAAAGCGCTGTTCAAGGGGGTGCCGCGTTGGCCCACTGTTGACCAAAAACAAGAAAAAGATTGCGGATTCTGAGCAGTGGCAAAACTATATGAATTAAACTTCAAATTGCTCCCAAATCCACCGTATTCGCCAGATTTTGCTCCCAGCGACTACTGGATGTTCGCAGACCTAAAAAAAATGCTCGCCGCTAAGAAATTTCGTTCGAATGAAGGGATTATCGCTGAAACGGATGCCTATTTTGAGCCAAAAGATGAATCGTTCTGCAAAAGTGGTATTGAAATGTTAGAGTGGCGCTGGAATGATTGCGTTGTTCTTGATGGAAATTGCGTTGATGAACAAAGCTAATTTTGAACAAACAAAACAAAAACGTATTTTCTTTGTTAGGCCCGGTACTTTTCAACCCATGTGTTATACTGTATTTAAAAAAAATGTAGCTATCGATAAAGCTGGATGTCCAACACTCATTCCAGCGTTTGGGAGGGTGTCCGGGTGTCCTTGTAGTTATCGCCTTTCCCGTCATTATTGATTTAGCGAACCCCTTGTCAGGCATACGCAGCACGTGATTTTTCCATTCCCTTCTTCGTTTTCGGCTCCACCTAACAATGTCTTGTGTGTCGCATATCCCTCTAATCTCTTCGTTTCACATAAGATCTCTGCGAGTACGGCCTGTGATTGATCCCTATGTTGCCATCTCAACCTTGTTAATTCCTTGTCTTGACCAACGGCATAGGTGAGTACTAGTCATTATAGAAAAACACAAGTAAAACCCCTCTTCTTCTTCCTATTTCTTAACAGGCACCCTTGATGTGAGTTTGACAGGCAGGCAAGAGTGTGATAGTGTGAGTGTATGGTCTTTTCACTGGAGCGTATTGGCGGGATGGCTATGCCAAATTAGAATTTTTAGAAAAAAAAATGCAAAATAATATCTTTGACTTGGAAAATTTACAATAACAAATTCTTAGCTATAAAGCTAAATACACACCAGGCAACCGCTGCAGCAACTCGGCCATGTTGAAGCAACCGTTGCCTCGTGTGTAGCTGTGTTGCCAAATGATTTTCGTGTTGCTGCAACCGTTGCCTGAAATATCAAATAAATTTGATTTTTGGGATAGGTTGCTGCAACCGTTGCTTCGTGTGTATCATTGTTTACTGCTTTTACTCGTTCAGTTCGTTGAACACAAGCAAAGAAGAAGGTTCGTGCGGAGTAAAATAAAGTGAAAAAGGAAAAAATGGCAATTGAAAATAATGAAAATTATGTTAATTTTATTAACGAATATAAAAATTTGAGAGAGCTGTGGGATATAAGTAGTGAAAATCATAAAAATAAAAATTTTAGAAAAAAAGCATACGAACAATTAAAAAATGAATACAATAAAATTGATAAAAATTTCAAGTCCGCAAAAGCGTTTCCTGTTGCAAGATACCGCAAAGTTATTGCCAGTCTAATTTCTGCTGATATTGCCTCTCTCATTATGGTATCTTGTGTCGTTATTTTGGCCTTTACAAAGTCCAACAATTTTCTAAACAGGGCTTCGTCCATCCTCATGTAATTTTTATAGTCCGCTGGCTCATTTTCCTTCAGTTCTTTCAGCAGCCTCTCGTTCGAAAATTCGCTTTTTTTAAAAGCCAATTTTTGGACCAGATTTTTTTTCTCTTCTTTTGTTGCATCTCTTCTTCCTCATTTTCGTACAAAAGTTCGTCAATTATAATAAGAGAAGTAATTTTACGCATTTCGTCGATCTTTAAAAAATTTAATTTTACGTATCTTCCGCTTGTACCTTTCCTGCACCACAGTTATACACAATACTGAGCTTGAAGCAACGGTCGCAACGTGTTTCTTAAACAAAGGCAACACGTTGCTGCAACCATTGAATCAACGGTTGCCTGGTGTGTATTTAGCTTAATGATTTTTATTGAGAAATATATGCATTTTTACGTAATTTTTTAGAATTTTGATACGATTTTCTATGAAATTTAGTTACAATCGACTCTCGTTAATTCGATTGAAATATTAAATGGTTCGAATTTTTTGAGAGAAAATAAATAAAACTTAGAATTATCAAGTGTTTTTATTTAACTGCTAATGTTTTACATTTTCATAATGTGAATTAATTAATCTTTGACGGGAACTCATTGATACGGGTTTGCGTCGGAGCACATTGCTGCTGCTCAGACTTTTCAATAATTTTTCTAAGGAGAAAATGTGCCTGATATTCTGTTTCATCAGTTTAGTTTTGTAAACAAAAGCTTTTGTAAGTTATCGAATGAGGCTCTTGCTACCTTAACTGACACCTCTGCCAAAGGTTCCGACGTATCGTCTTCATCTTCATCGTTGCTCTTTTCATTCGTATCTGTCGCAGATAGAATTTCGCCATCGGCTAGTGATCCTGAGACAGCATCATCTTCATCCACTTCAGCTGATGTCAATTACTGGTACCATTGATGGTTCTTCATCATCAATGATCTTCATTATCTGATCTTCTTTTACGAAACCCGATTTTTTGGAGCAGCTGAGAATCGTTAGGGGTGTTACAGCTCTCCATGCCTTGTCAATCAGTAAAATAGCTGTCAGAACCGTGATATTCGGAGTTAGCTGCTTCCAAAAGGATCTTAACAATTTCTTTGCGATACAACGTATTTAAATTATAGATGATCCCTTGGTCCAATGTTTGCAGT
The DNA here is from genome assembly GCA_037575425.1 of Anastrepha fraterculus. Classification (NCBI taxonomy): domain Eukaryota; kingdom Metazoa; phylum Arthropoda; class Insecta; order Diptera; family Tephritidae; genus Anastrepha; species Anastrepha fraterculus. The sequence continues at coordinate 5,806 of JAYXIM010037511.1, read as the reverse complement.
TTGGAAGTTGTATTTGGCGGAAAGAAGTAGAGTTCTACGTTGGCCAATGTAGGAGGACTGTTGTGGACAGAGCTATTGTCTAAAAATGTTCCTCTTTTGTCGTTTCATGTATCCATTAACTGTTAAAAACCAATTGTTAAAAAGTTCTGTTGCCATCCAAGCTTTTTTGTTAGCACAGTAATCAGTTGATTTCACTCCTTTAAAAAATCGCGGTTTCATTGCTTTTCCTATTGCTAAGGGCTTAAGTTTTTCCGATCCATTCATATTTACTGCAAGTAGAATTGTCAACCTCTCTTTACTATGTTTTCTCCCATGGCACTTTTCATCTTTAAAAGAAAGCCTCTTGTCCGGTAAGCATTTGAAAAATAGGCCGGTTTCAACAGTATTGAAAATGTCTCGTGCATCATATATAGTTTTCAATCAGCGTCTTCAATTTACCATGCGAGACTGAGCAAACAGCATCATTAACAGTTCAACTTTCTCCACAAACTTTTTTCAACTCGACTCCATTCCTCTTTTTAAAATTTGTAAGCCACCCTTCGCTTGCCGCAAAGTTTTGTATGATTAAAGTTGACGAGAACTCTTTTGCTTTTTCCTTCTACAAAGTTCCGCTAATAGATACTTTTTGTCCTCTACACCGTCTAAGCCAAATGGCCAGGCTTTCTTCCAGACGAGGAAATTCATCTTTAGTTTTTCTTTTCTGAGAGGAATCTTAAATTCTTTTGCAACATCGCTTTTCTTCTCGTCTCCTTCTACTTCTTCAATTAATTTCTTCTTTTCAATACAAATTTTTAATCTTTATACCATCGAAGCGATTCGTGCTGCTGAGAGTATTTTTACTTATAGATCTGTACAATGATACTGCTTGAAACCTTTTTTTCTAGTTATTGTAGTTATTCTGCTCTGCGCTCACTCGCAAAATATTCTTAGTGGTTTCGTATAGAAATAATAAGTGTCTCATTTCATGCTATGTATAATTATTAATTACGTTACCTGAATACTTGGCCACAAAATTACTTTCCCTATCCGCTAATAACTGTTTCCTTTTTCCGCTTTCCGCTTTTCTATGCTTTTGCCATGCGGCACCATGCATTTTTTATTGCCGATAATTCATATTATAAACGAATGCATATAAATATAATTTGTCAGCCTTCCTTTTATACCGGAACAAAAACTGAATACTTCTACGGGTAAACGCAGTTATAGAGAATTGCAGTTCGCCTTGTCGTTGCACAGGAATATTTTCCGTTTCACACACACACACAGGTGTCCAGAGGATAATTCGCCACACATCGCCACATATGTATGTATGTATGTATAGAGGTGGTCGAAGTCAGCGCAATTATCATTCCTTCATCCTTTCGTCTCGCAACTACTGGTGCTGCATAGCTATTCATTACGTTTATAACGAGCGATTGACAAATATGTAATTAGTTGGCAATTTAATTATGTAAACAATTGCCTGTACTGGGATAATAGTTGGTTTTTTTTCATTTAGTATTGTTATTGTTGCTGTTGTTCGTGCTACTTGCCTGCTAATTGCGCATACACATGTTACCAATTTATAATTCATTGACGAGTTTGGCTTGCTTACCCTTTAACCACAAGGGAACAGCCCACTTTTGGTTTCGAATGGGCGTATACGCGACTAGTACAGCTAAGCAGGTTCCACCACTCACATAGACTACATGTGGATGTGTGTGTGTGTGTATGTATGTTCATTGATATCGATACTGTGCAGACCGAATAATTACACAATTTATTGCACACTCTTTATTTTGTTGTTATTGTAATTTAAATTACTTTTAGTGGGCGGTTTGATTGTTGGCCAAATATTGAACAGCTCCCGGTTGGGTAGGATGTGGTCGTCGCATCGAAATACAAACACATACAAACATGTATACACACATACACACATATATATACATAAGTGCATATGTATATTGTTACTGTAAATATATATAATCAGTCAGGCAGGTTAAAGCGTTATTTGACGGTCATGTGGCCAGACTCTCAGAGTAATTAAGAATAAGAGAACATTCAAGCGTACGCGTGGGTTAAATTTGTGCTTAACAGAAACTGAATAGAGTCTCTGACAAGGATTGATACCAGGTTTGCTCATTAAATATGGTGAAAAACAATTTTTTTGAGGGGAGCTTTGGATTCTACGTCATTTCATTTGTGTTTCACAAAATTTAGCTTTAGTTTAGTGAAACACAAAATGAATGAAGTCGGCATATCTGCCAAATTTGCAAACAAGTAATTGCCTTTCCTTTTGCTTGTTTATTCATGGGCTCTTAGGACACGGCGAATTTAGAAGACGCAATCGTGTATTCTATCATTCTTGGTACAGATCCATAAGTACAAACAAACACTCTCAGCTGATTGTCAAAAAATGCCCACAGCTGTGATCAAGGCGAGTTTATTAAAGATGATAGCAGTAGACCTCCTGGTTTGTCACTTTTTCTTGTGCCTTGAGCTGTCGGTTGTAGAAGTCTTTCTCTTTTATTACTGCTCTACTTACTTTGGCGTGACATTCTAATGCACAAAACGTTGTTGTTGGTCTAGTGTCACCACCTGTAATAGAAATTTTGATATTGCTCAATAAAAAAGTATTGCTCTAGCTCAGAATTAAGAAAATATTTGTTATTGTAAACTTTCTCTTATATCTTTCACAGATTTTCTCTTCTTCTTAATTGGCGCGATAACCGTTAAGCGATTTTGGCCGAGTTTAACCAAGCGCGCCAATTGTTTCTTTATCGTGCTAACCGACGCCAAGCCAAGCGTTTCTCCACCTGATCTTTCCAACGCAGAGGAGGCCTTCCTCTTCCTCTGCTAGCACCAGCTGGTACGGCATCGAATATTAGATATTATTTCGTAGTTTTCTGTCGATATTCTATTGCTTTTAATGTTACGATAAAATGCTTCTTTGTAATATAATGATGCATTTTATAATACCACAAAATACAACATTGTATGCCATAAAGGCAGCCAATTTAGTCCACATCTACAGCTTCTACTAAACGTGCCTTAGTATCTGTGAAATTACTGCTTTGACTGTGTCCCGATTTTGCATGTGGGCACCTTTCCAAATGACATCAAGCAAATGTAAAAGGAAAATTCGGTTGTCATCTATGATATGACAGCTGATGTTGGAACAGGCATGGCAAGAAATTCGGCAGGGCAAACATATATATTTAACAGTAAAATTCGGGGTCTCCACCTGACATTTCTGTTTTAACAAAGGTTTTTTAATATAACCTATAAATGGAGATGTTGGAACATAGGTGGAGATGTTGGGTTATTTAGAAATGTTTGCAATATAAGTAACTACATAATTACATTTATACACTTAAGGAAATATTGTTATATTTTCCAAGTTGTTTATTAATAACTATTACAGCGCTATCCTGATGTCACTGCCTAAACTGGACATTAGAGGAGCCCCACAATATCGCACTTATTAAGTAAAACAACAGAACAAAAGTTCTAACAGAAAAGGTTGGCTCTCAAAGGCGTCAAGTTGCAGTGCGATTTCGACGAAATTACCCAAAATTATTAAGTACTAATGCTTCAATCACTAACAATGTCCAAACAATGGTTTTACTACATCCTAAAACCTTGAAATTGCTTCACAAAACCCATTTGGACTAGCAACCCCACCAATGCACTCAAACAAAAACACAACTAGATCAGAAAAATGCAAAGAAAAGAGTGGTTTCACTGTATTTATGTGCAATGGTCAAGTCGCATATGATGTAGCAGCTGAAGTTATTCTCACAAACTTGCATCGGATGGCCAAATATTGTAATCTATCATTCTTTGTAAAGTTATATGTGTCTATAGAAATATATTTTAATTATAAATACGGAAATAAACATTTCGATTTCCGGAGTTAACAAAATTTGTGCAAACAGTTTGGAAGCCGTCGATTACTACAAAGGCGCTCAAAATGTCAATAGAATTAACCAATTAATCGATGATTGCAGGGTTGCTTTCGGTACTTGAATTCTTAATGGAAAATATATTTAGCATTTAGGAGAAGATTTCGTATGGATAAGTGAACTCGTACATTCAAAGTTGTAGAGCTAAATATGCTAAATGCACATATAGCGTTTACCATAAACATAAAATTATGTGCTGCTTTTGTTGTTATTGTTATTGTTGAAGCAGCATAAACATTCCCCATACACGTACGCAGAATGCTGCTGGAGTAACAGTCCTTGGCCGAATAAAAATCCGGGTCGTTCCGGTGGTGTAGAACCGGCCAACGTGGGAACGAACGACGAATTCTTCAGCCAGCTTCTTATAGAATATGTACAAGTACAATTAATAATTTAATACCACCGTTAATAATGCATTTGCATTTATAAAGCGGTGTTCATAAGCATTCAATTATGCTGTTGTTGTTGAAGCACTTTTTTCAAAGATTGGTATGATCGATACTGAAACATGGGTCGAAAGTCTGGAAACCGCATTACAAAATGTACATAGATAGACTAGAATTTGTTAAAAAAAAGTTTTTACTTTTTGACTTTAGAGATTTTCTAAAACTTATAAATCTTCCCACTCTTGCTGGTAATAATTCTTCCAGTTAAACTACTGACTAAGTCGATCTTTAACACATTTATTCTGGCAAAGTGTACTCGAGAGGGAATAGAATGTCAAATCGATTCAAGCATATTTTTCTAAACCTCGTTAAATAATTTACGACTTAAACAGGAACTGATTGGTATTGATTCCAATTCGATTTTGAGTGGCAAATTCCCTAGGTTTCCAAGGTTTGTTAACGTAATGAGCCTGGAACTGCACATTCTTGTCTATATACGTTCTTAGGTATTAGTTTAAGCAGGAAATACAGTGTAGTCGTCATAATAAACATTCCGTCAAACTGTAAAATGTTTGTCTGGAGAACATATTCGCACACTGTGGCAGTCACATAACATATAATTGACCAAGAAATGACAGAATATATGATTACCAGCCCTATCATAGAATCCGTCGTAGAAAACCTTCGAATACGAATGTACGACGAATACGAACAAATTGCAATCGTGGATTTCATGTGAACTTGAAAGATATGCTGCCAAACTAAAATGTCAAATAGCTGCCAAACTCAAATGTTCGACAACAGCTCGCTTCAATGTAAACAAGACAGTTTAGCAAATAATCTTTAAGCTTCTCGTCAAGTTAGCTGAATTTTCCAATTAAAATGCATTTGTTGACATGTACGGCTGTGTTAATGGAGAAGTAAAGTGAGAGAAGCAAGCGGAGTCTCAGAATTGAACGAAAAATACTAAGAGTTGCAAGCAAATCTCTCGATATGAACGAATCAATGTAAGTACTCGCCTTTTTGTTAAAGAAAAAGTTTACTTAAATGCGGTTTACAACAGGTTTGTCAAAAATTACCGTTTAAATAAAGCTGCATTTACATTCGTTTTGAGTTTTGTTAAAGACAGCGCAAGCTCAGCGAGGTCGTCGTCCATAACTCCAGTTCTCCGACTATCCTCTGTTTTACGGTTTCTTGCAGAGGGAGGTTATCATCACGGAGTTGGCAAAGATTTCGACATACCAATGGGGCAGTCGACGTTTAGCTATGTGCTAAAAGACGTATTGGCGTCGCTACAAGCACGATTGTGTTCTTAGTGGGTAAATCTCGACATGAGTGCCAATAAAAAACGACAGAGCAAGATGGAATTCTATCAAAAACATAGATTTCCCTGCATCATTTTGTGTGTGGAAGGGACGCACATAAAAATTATTTCCTTCACTAAAGAAAAATTCCTCCACTGCAACCGGAAGGGAA
>JAYXIM010037508.1:0-27561 GCA_037575425.1 Anastrepha fraterculus | reverse complement strand
TAAGCAATCCGTATGCAAATTTTGAAAAAAATATATTGACTTCTTCATTTTAAATAATTTTTATGAAAATCAGGGAAAATATGGCCGTTTATAGGTAGCTGTCCCCTTCAATTTTAGTTCAATAAAGTCGAAGTATGAAATGACACAAAATTTTCGATGATTTTTAATAATTTGTCACCTGGTCAAGCAGGTGTGGTACTATAGCTCTTTCGCGCGCTGTTAATATATATATATATATAATTTATATATACATATATATGTACATACATATGTTTATGTGGAAATTTGCATTTGTATGCCCCCAGAGTGCTTGTCTGTCTGCGCATTTTGTGGAGCATTTGCATTTCTTGTTTATTTATTTTTCCAAAACACACAACCAACAGCTGCTGGGCATTTCTACAGCACATTTTCTGTCCCTCGCATTTGTGCTGGTCGTTTTGTCATACAATTTTGGTTTTTATACTTTTTCTCATATCCTTCATTCCTTGCCTGCATATTTGCATTTTTCATTTTTATGTCAGCGTCGCCACCCCCGTCACCAATGTTTGCATTTGACAATTTTATTTTTCACAAATTTTTCGTGAACATTTTTTTCTGTCTATTCTTTCGATTTCTTATTTGCAGTTCATAGTTTAGAATGTCTGAAAGTGATTTTCTTCTCAGTTGCCCTGCTGAGCAGCTGCGCTTCTCTGCCCAGTTAAGTTACGCCATTACACGTCGTTTGCCATATTGAGTAGGGTCAAGTTGATTTTAAGTGCTTTGGCAATAACTTTAGATTTTTCTTGGACTTTTGTTTAGGATAGAGGTTTTTTTGGATTTTTTATAATATATAAATTGAAATCGTTTAATCTCGCTTCTTTACATATTCGGCTATTTACCTGTCACCAGATTGGCATGATGGAATTGGCAAACGGCATCTGCTTCGAACCAGGATATTCGATCACGGAAGAAGCGATAGAAAACATTGAGTCCTTCTTGCGGCATAGTCCAAGTATTGCTGACATTGACCTGAAGAGAGAAGAAGAAAATATGCAAATCAGTAAAAAGCAAAACTTAATTTGTGTATGGATATGTAACATATTTTTATTTTTTAATTTTATATAAGTTTGATTTTTTTGAAAAGCTGACATTTTCTTCTACAAGCAAAATTAGGAATCAGGGTACCCAATTTTGATTGGCTACAGAGAAGGTCCACTAACTCTTTGCCTGCTGCGGGTTGTTGTTCATTTCGATAGTGGCATATGTCGGCTGAGAGTTAATGAGAAAGAGAGCAAGTTGTCGAAGATAACCTTAAAATTTTCGAATTTCAATCGATATTCCTGTATCGTAGCCATGCATGCATGCGTAACTTCAACTCCTTCGTGGATACTGTGGGGGAGAGTTTAAGGCTTCTATTTCTTAGTTAGGAAGCTAGCAAGCTCAGACAGATAAACGTTTTCATTCCAAAGCAAAACATGAATGTTAACACCGAACAGTTATAAGTATAGGAAGTAGAGAGATATCTCGCTCAGCTACAGTCAGAAAAAAGGCGCAATCGCTCAACGCAACACAGCTCCAATCTGGCTTATTGGTGAAACTGGGTCGGGGAAGTGTATTATGACGAGTAGATCTTTCTTAGATTCCTCCTTTGCTTACCCTTTCATTCATATGAAACCGAGGAAACTACCGCGAGCTGTAGTAAATGGTGGTTAAATTTTAAGGGCCGATGTTGAATGTGAACCACACCTAAACGTCAAGTTTTTTTCTGCATTTCATTAACATTTTTCAATTCCAGACTAACTCAATTTGAACCATAGAAAGATATACAGGGTAGGCCATTTAAAGCGGGCCCATCTGGCAACCCTATAACTTTTGACAGGAACGTCAGATCGACTAATGACATAGCGCGTTGGCAGCGTCAGTCCAAGACAATTTTTACCATGGAGCAGTACACTCCAAAAGAACGCGCTGAAATAATTCAGCTTTACATCCAAAATAACTTCTCAATTGTGAAAACTCAACGTGCGTTTAAAAAAAAAATAAAGTTAAAAGTGCGCCATCCAAAAGCACTTTACAGCGTTTATACGCAAAATTTATTAACCACGGTAGTCTCAGCAATACCAGCCACGCATCCAGACAACGTACACGACGTTCTGCTGAAAATATCGAGGCTGTACGAGCCAGTGTTGAGGAGGCTCCGCGAACATCGAGTTATCGTCGTTCTCAGGAATTAGGCATCGCCAGGACAACACTCAGGCGCATAATTCGCATCGATTTGAAAATGTTTCCGTACAAAATTCAAATGGCACAAAAATTAAACCCGGCTGATTACCCGAAACGGCTTGATTATGCCAAATGGGCCGTCGAAACCGTTCGAAATGAACCCGACTTTTGGCAAAAAATCATCATGTCAGACGAGGCTCATTTTCAGTTGAATGGAGGCGTAAACAAGCAAAATTGTCGCTTCTACGCTGCCGAAAATCCTCAATTAGTTGAAGAACAGCCTCTCTTCGATCAAAAAGTGACTGTGTGGTGCGGTGTTTGTGCGGGAATGGTCATCGGACCGTTCTTTTTCGAAAATGAAAATGGAGCCTCTGTCACCATCAATGGAGAGCGTTATCGTGCCATGATACGCGATTTTGTTATGCCAATCATCGAAGAAAATGACATGGAAGGCTACTGCTTCCAACAGGACGGGGCTACATGCCACACTTCACGCGCTACAATCGATTTTTTGAAGCCATTGTTCCCTGGAAGGTTGATTTCGAAAAATGGTGATTTTCCGTGGCCACCGAGATCACCAGATTTGACGCCACCGGACTTTTATTTGTGGGGTTATCTGAAACCCAAGGTATACATCAACAAGCCAAGGACTCTAACTCAACTTAAAAACAATATCCGACGCGAAATCGCCGCCATACCGGCCGAAATATTGGCCAAAACGATGGAAAACGCCGAAAAAAGGACACATTTGGCCATCAAGGCCAGAGGCAAACATTTGAAGGATATCATTTTCAAAAACTAGCTGGAACAAATCTCCTTGAATCAAAATAAATGATTTTTCATATCAACACAAAAAAAAATGTTTTTTTCAATGTTTTTTTTCAGAAACAAATGGGCCCGCTTTAAATGGCCTACCCTGTATAATCAAACAATGCGTTAAAGTTATTCAGGCTTATTATGTAAACGGGCGTTCAAATCAAAATGCATATGGCTTCGTGAAGAAAATCATCTTCAGTGATGAGGCACATTTTTACCTCAGTGGATTCGTCAATAAGCAGAATTGCCGCATTTGGGCGAATGATAATCCAAGAGTGATTGCCGAAAAACCCAATGCACCCACAAACAGTGACTGTTTGGTGCGGTTTATGAGCCGTATTTTTTCCAAAATGAGGCCGGTCAGGCAGTTACTGTGAATAGTGTTCGCTATCGTGAGATGATAACGAACTTTTTATGGCTCGAATTGGAAGATATGGATGTGGACGATATGTGATTTCAACAGGACGGTGCCACTTGTCACACAGCTAAATAAACAGTTGCTCTTTTGCGCGAAAAATTTGATGACCGAATAATCTTACGTCGCGGCGATGTCAATTGGCCGCCAAGATCCTATGATTTAACACCGTTGGACTTCTTTCTTTGGGGTTATTTGAAAGAAAAGGTGTACGTCGATAAGCCAGCAACAATTCAAGAGCTAAATTATGAGATAATTCGGCACATTAACGGCATAGAACCTCAATTATGCCTCGGTGTCATCGAAAATTTGGACCATCGGATGGAGGTGGGACGCCGAGACCGCGGCAGCTATTTGGCATATATCTTGTTTTATACATAATTGAGCCATACCAATATTATCATAATAAGGAGAAATGACAATAATTTCTTAAAAAAATTGTATTTATTCAAAAGGAACACCTTGAAACTTAACCACCCTTTATAAGCTTCGTAATGTAGAAGTTAATCAAGTGGCTTCAGTAGTGCAACAACTGTGCCGGCATTCTACAATTCTGGTACAACTAGAGTTATGAGCAACAAATTGATGACCTCAGTGCTGAAATTTGCTCCCACCGTGCCAGGATCTTTTAACATCAGCCTGAATTCATGTATATTATTGCTGTGGGCTTTTGCAGTCCTGACGACCATCTGCACTTTGTCAGTGGAATCAGTGGTGTTTGGCAGTTTGCGCAGCTTTGGTACCCTTATCTAATCTTATCTTGCCTTATCTGAATTTATTTGAACTGATTTTAGCTTATCTCACCTTGTCTTATCTTATATACTCTTGTCTTATTTTCTCTCCTTTCGTCTTAACTTTATTTTATACTATATCAAGAGGACGCACCTAAACTCATCATAAAATTGATTGTATGAATAGTGGAATCTAAAGCAATCAGTGCAGAATTAAAAGGAATAATGAACTCTATGAAAAACTAAAGACATTGCTCGCTGGTGGAGTACTCTCCTCTTCTGTGGACGCTAGCAATAGATTACCTTCTTCACAACCTGAACAATCTATGCTTCCACAATCAAGCTTATGCTGATGACTTGGTAGTATTCAGTACGTAGGCTTTAGCATAACAAACAAATGGTGCACAGGCAAAGGGTTCCCTTTAACTCATCGAGAACTTGGCTTGTGCCATTCATTAGGAAAAGGAAAATCAACATTAAATTTCCTGCCATAAATAAATCGACTCTTCAACTCTAGACAGAAGTGAGCTATTTCGGGATCAATCTTGATAGAATGCTCTCTTGGAACTCTCATCTCGAGGAAGTGACCGCAACAGCCCAAGGGTGTTCTTGGCCGGCACATGGCTTTTCGGAAAAACATGAGGACTGAGCCCCAGAATGACTTCATTACAGTTGTCACTTACGCTTCCCTAGCATTCTGGCCTAAAGTTAAGCAAAGAAAGGCGGCATATGAACTCAAAAAATACTACTGCCTCGTTTGTGTCGGTATAATAGGAACAATGAAATCGCATTAGGATATGCATACCACCACTTGCGATTTTAATTGAAAAAGAAGCTCGTTTGAGTGCTTTATGATTAAATGGCATCTACGGTCTAAAAGTGGAGACATGAAAGAACATTTAAAGATCTTAGAAGAATTCCGACATACTCCTGTTCTTTATAGGGTTGATACATTATCTACCAAGCCCCTTCCCTTCAGGATCTTTCAAGTTCTTATTAATGAATGTACGACCTGAAAAATAATTCCATCACCTCCAAACCTGAATCCCAGATATGATACACTAATGGATAAAAATTAGAAAATGGTAGAACTGGGGCGGGAGTCTATGGACTTAAATTCGCAAATTAGATTCCAAGGCGTTTTCACCCAACAATATTGCACGCAGAAATTCAGGCCATTCAGATAAGTGTAAGGGTATGTCTTCGAAGAAAAATTAGAGGAACCCACATTTAGAAACTTTCAGATAGTCAGGTGGCTTTGAGAACCTTTCTATCAGCTATAATCACCTTATAAATGATATACAACTACCTGAACCTTCTCATCATGTTAGGCAACTTCAACACATTATTATTAGGTTGGCCTCCTGGACGCGAAGAACATGAGCGAAATGAAAGAGGGGTAGGTAAAAAGGGGCAAACATGCCTTTAATTGGTCCTCAACCTTTCTGTGGACATACGAAGAGCCCCATTAGCGAACTTCTCGGGAGGTGGAAGGAGAAGAAACTCGTTGACCACTGGTGAAATTCAATCGGTCAGCGAAGGCGAAACAGTTCTTAACGCTAGACAGAATAGACTTAAGACTATTACCTGGTTACTTTACAGGCCACTATTCGGTGTAATGTCCACTGAAAACTCTGAACATATTCTTTAACTTTTTTTATCTGATCTTATCTATCCAATATTTTCAAACCTTATCTTATTTCATATTCTCTTGTTCACGATCTTATTCTACCTTATTTTATATCAATATTGTCACATTTCCTCTTATCCCATCCTGTGTTAAGTCATCTTACCTTGACTCACTTAACCGCATTTTACTTCAAGATATTTTACCCGAGCTTTTCCTATTTTATCTTATATTTTGATACTACATTTTAGATTATCTTATCTTGTCTCAAATTATCTTATTTTATCTTAACTTATTTTAACTAACTTCATCTTATTTAATCTTATTAATTTTCTGTTAAGTTTGGAAGTAAAGGGAATTTCAAAAGTGCCACTTAGTTGTCGGTAGTGAATAATTCGTTTTTTAAGGCATCTGTGATATTTCTCAAATAAACTGATGTACGATTTTTCACGATAGAATAACGTATTAGGCTAGGTTAGGTTAGCCTGGTTAGTATTAAGCCACGCATAGACGCTTGGTCCCTAGCGATACCAGATGGAGACCGACCTCTGTGAATACTGAAAGTATTCAGTACAGACCCAGTGGGGCCCCAAGCATTTTAAACGCGTTTTTAATACTACCGGACAAACGCACATAAGGCGTTCTAATGTTTCCTGAACGTCCTTTCTGTATTTCCTGCATTTGTCCATGTTAGCAGTCCCTATCTTGTAAGTAAGTACAAAAAATACATATATTTTGAATTTGTCACGTGGATTATCCTTTTTTTTTAATTTATCCAGTGTTTTTTTTAGAAAACGGGCCGAAAGTCGGATTTGACATCGGGACAAAAGCAACAAATTGCAGTTGTTTTGAAAGCAAAGAAATTGAGCTATGTAGATATAGCAAGAACCGTTGGAATATCCATGGCGTCTGTGGTAAATGCTGCTAAAAAGTAGAAAAATACCAACAACCTTTTAGCGGCAACTTCAAACAATCGCCAAAAGACGACCAGCCAAAAAGCCAAAACTGACACCGTGTATGCGAAATCGGCGGAAACTTTGGGCACAACTCCACAGAGACTTCAACGCGGAATATTGGAAAAAAGTAGTAGTAAGAAGATGTGAGCATTCACACTTTTTTGTGGTTTTGTTTTTCTTCTTACAGATCATCTTCAGCGATGAATGCCGATTGGAAGCGGTCACAAAAACAGCAAATTTTGTTCGCAGAAGAGCCGGAGAACGATATTCTGAATATTGTCTGCTTCCAAGGGTCAAACATTGCTTATTGCTTTTTGACTGTCCACGTATATATTAATTGCTGAGTTCTTTCTTGTTCTAGTGTAGGCTAGCTCCGCGGCTTTCCCCACAGCAAAAAATCCCGCTTGGAAAATACTGCTGTGGTCTGTCAGCTTGATTGGCTGCCTAATCCCTAGTTTTGAGCAGTTAATATCCGCTCCTACTCCGTCTAAAATTTTATATCCGTCTGTGTAGATGTGAAAAGTCCTATGGCCAGGTTACTGGCTTTTTTGCCATCGCTCCTCTTCAATTGTATGATAGTACGAAATCTTCTCTCCCAATTTAAGTACGGCGTTATGTAGTCTGTGCAACCTGAAATCCTCTTTTCTATTGAGCTGTTTTCCGAAGGTTCTACAGGTGAATACTCCAGCAGCTACTAACCTCCACGCAGATTTCGCTGCCAGATTTTCCGCCATAGGGTCAATAGGTGGCATGCTAAGTATCATTTCCAGCGCCGCCGTTGGAGTGGTTTTCGTCGCTCCTGTTATGCATAGAGCAGCGAGTCGCGGCATCCTTTCCAGAGGCATTAAGTATGCCAGTTTTCTGGTCGCAGTCCACCATACTGAGACCCCATACAGCAATATCGGTCTAACTACTGCCGTGTATAACCAATGCAGCAGAGAGGGTGATAGACCCCAAGTAACGCCCAGCATTCTTTTACATGCATACAACGCATTACTGGCCTTTTTCACCCTTTCCTCAACATTGTGCTTCCACAGCAATTTACTGTTCAGTGTTACTCCGAGGTACCTCGGATGATCTTTGAGAAGTAGTTCGTTGTTGCTTAGCTTCGGGAGGTTCCACGCCATTTCCGTTTTGCCCTCGTTTATCCCTGGCCCTGCCCATTGGTGTATCGTTTTAAGTGTGTTATTCATCACATTACTGATGGTGTCCATGTACTTTCCCGTAACTACTATAGCTACCTATGTCATCTGCATATGCCACTAGTTTTGGTGCCCCTCCGTCAAATTTCTTGAGCAGTTCATTTGCTACAAGTAACCATAATAGCGGCGATAGTATGTTTTTTTAATTTTTATTTCTAATTTTTTTTTTAATTTTAGAAAAAACGTTTTAGAAAGAATTTTAGAAAATGTTTGTTTTACAATATTTAGGCTAAAATCAATTTTATATAAATATTATTTTTATTTTGTATATATTATTAAATTTTATTTCCTTAATTAAAATTAAGCTTCTCGCTTTTGAAAACCAACCCAAATTATATAATTTTCATATTTTGTTCCTTAAAAGCTGAGACTTTGCTGAATAAAACCTGCCACTTTCATAGTGGGATTCTCTTAAGCTTGCGAAGTATATTCAAATACGCACTGCAGACTACTGAAAAATCAGTACAAAATGGAGATGCATGGTATTCCTTTAAGTATATTATAGATCTCAAAAAATTAAGACACATTTACTTCTATATAACAAAAATAACAATTTTTAACTAGCTTACCCCATAACTTAGAACTAAAAGCGGCTCAGTTGCTAATGTAATTGTTCGCGAATTTTTTCAGACGAAAGTTCTCTGTTACCCCTGACGCCTTGCTAGCTCGCCTACTTTCCCACTGTCACTAAGCATTGTTTTACACTTCTTCTTATCCTTTTCACTAGCTATTTTCCTTACTAACATTGCACACATTTCCCGTTAACCAAGTCTTTTGATAACTCTAATTAAGACGAAAAGAAAACAAACAAAACGATTGGCAGAATAAAAAGAACAAAAAATCATAAGATGCTCATAGTCCATACTTGAGTAACTTTAGCAGCATTAGAAGCAGTGACCGCATAGCATTGCGTTAAGGGATTTGCATTTGCCTAATTATCAAGAAAAAATAAATGAAAAAAAAAATTGTTGAAAAACTTACAGACAAAGCGGCTTGTGCGCCCTGCAAACCTCGATTCGAATATAATAACTAAAGCCACTTGTAAGTCGTAATGAGTTGCGGAAGAGAAAAGCGTGGCCGACGTGAAAATCAGGCAAACAGATGAACAGATTGACCGCCAATCAAATACGAAATCAGCTTACTTCAATAAAGTTTTCATTTTAAGGCAAATTATGCGCGTTGCCACCTATTATGCTTAGCGCCGCAAACAGCTTGAGAAGCAAAGATTTTTTACACTTCTGATAGCATTGAAATTCTCCCATTACGTCGTATTTATCCTTACCTAATTGCTATTACTCTTTGTTTCTTTTTTTTGCCTTTCTTTATTTTCATGCCCCGTTTTCCTCTGCCTCTCTGGCTATTGTAACAATTGCTACAAAAACAACTACTCTATTAAAGGGAAATTTTTTCTCTCTGCTACAGAAGAAAGAAGTGTTCGTTTGTTGTTCGCCTTTAATTTATTTGTTTAGCACTTTATTTTCCTTTGTCTCTCATTTCCTTCCTAGTTTACCCTTTGTTATTTTAATTTATTTTTTACGCCCATGTTTTTTTTATTTTCTTTTCATTTGTTCTCAAATTATTCAAACTTTTGACAAAGTTGCGCTGGAAATTGAAAAAGTCGCAAAAAAGGAAAGATTATAAAATATAAGCTATACACGTACATATGTATATAAAGAAGCGATTGCAGCAGAATGAAGGTAAATATTGCGGTTGCATAGAATTAAGGATAATGAAGAAAAAAATTACTAACAAAGGATACAGAAAATAATGAAAGGCAAATGTTTCAATGAGTTCCAGGGTGAAGTAACATTCATGAGTTCATTAAGCCTCGCTCGTATTGTGTAACTTGTTTCTTGCACAAATTAATGTTCGCACCGATAAATTTAAATAAATTTAATTAGTAAACAAAAAATGTGTTTAAAGGGCTTTTTAAAGGACGCACTGTTGTTTTAAAATAAAAAATATAAACATTTAGACTCGTTCAGGTTTCACTATTTTTATTTAAATTACAACTCTTCAAAATTATATGTGAAAAATGGCATCATTTAAATGTCCACCAAGCGCACGACTACAGTTAAGGTCCGCCAAACATTCAATGCATGAATGCCTAATTGATGAGAACGTCGAGGCATCAGTGTTGAAGTTTGTTGAGCCACACTTTGTGCTACAGCAGCAAAATTCTTAACAGAACTTACAGCTTTTGGTCTGCCAGAACTTTTTCTATGCTCGACAGAACCAGTATCTTAAAATCTGTTCACTAACCTTTGAATTGGACTATTATTTCGGCCAAAAAACTCACGAATTTTGCAATATTTTATTCTTAAAGGTCGACAATTTTCTTAATAAGTATCGATAATTTTAATGGGTTATTTTGATACCTTTTACCAGGAAGTATAAGGTCCCGCCGTGAAACCTCCCGAAGCTAAGAAACAACGAACTACTTCTCAAAGATCATGCGAGGTACCTCGGAGTAATACTGAACAGTAAATTGCTGTGGAAGCACAATGTTGAGGAAAGGGTGAAAAAGGCCAGTAATGCGTTGTACGCATGTACTATAAAAGAATGTTGGGCGTTACTTGGGGTCTATCACCCTCTCTGCTGCATTGGTTATACACGGCAGTAGTTAGACCGATATTGCTGTATGGGGTCTTAGTATGGTGGACTGCGACTAGTAAACTAACATACTTAATACCACTGGAAAGAATTCAACGACTCGCTGCTCTGTGCGTAACAGGAGCGATAAAAACCACTCCAACGGATGATCTGGAAATGATACTTAGCATGCCATCTATCGACCCTATGGCGGAAAATCTGGCAGCGAAATCTGCGGGGAGGTTAGTAGCTGCTGGAGTATTCACCTGTAGAACCTTCGGACACAGCTCGATAGGAAAGTGGAGATCAGGTTGCACAGACTACATGACTCCGTACTTTAATTGGGAGAGAAGGTTTCGTACTACAATTGAAGAGAAGGGATGGCAAAAAGGCAATGAAGCCTGGCCATAAAAATTTTCAAATCTATACAGACGGCTCCAAAACTTTAGACGGAATGGGAGTGGGTATTTACTACTCAAAAACTAGGGATTATGCAGCCTATCAAGCTGTCAGACCACAGTAGTATTTTCCAAGCGGAAATTTTTGCTGTGGGGGAAGCCACGGAGCTAGCCTACACTAGAACAAGAAAGAACTCAACAATTAATATATACGTGGACATTCAAGCTGCAATAAAAGCAATAAGCTCATATTGTATTAAGTCCAAAAATGTTCAACGGAGCAGGGAGGCCATAGAAAGGCTAGCCGCAAACAGAAGGCTGCATATCTATTGGGTACCTGGTCCCAAAGGCATTATGGGAAACGAAATAGTAGATGAGATAGCAAAAAGTGCTGTTAGACTACCATTTGAAGAAGAGAACGACATACCAAAACCGCTCAATACTATGTACAACAAAATAGACGGCTACATAAAATGCGAGTGGAAGCTCGGTGGACTCATCAGACCACATGCAAAGCAACAAAAGTTATGTGTAGAACTAACGGCAAAAAACTGACTCCACTCGTACGTAAGCTCTCGCGAAAGGACTGCAGAACTATCATAGGTATGCTGACAGGTCATAATCTATTGGCCTGCACATGCGTACAAGATAGGGATTGCTAATACGGAAAAATTAAGGAAATGCAGAGAGGATGTTGGGGAAACCTTAGAACACCTTCTGTGCGTTTGTCCGACATTATTAAAAATGCGTTTAAAATGCCTGGGAGCCCCACTGTCTGAGGGTCTGTACTGAATACTTTTAGTATTCACAGAGGTCGGTCTCCATCTGGTATTGTTAGGGACCAAAAGGTCTATGCGTGACTTATTGCCAACCAGGCTAACCAAATCAAAAAAAAATATTCAAGAGTCTGTTTCTAAATGTTTTTCTGTTTGAAGTTCATTATATCTTAAAAAAGATAATCAAGAAAATATTTATAAAAATTTTAAAGGAATAGAAGGTATCTGCCCTTAAAAGACTCTATACCAAAATTTTGAACACTGAAAAAATCTCACAATTATGGAATTTTTTTCAAATCTTTTTTACTTCAGTGTTTATTATACGGAAAACTACAGGGTGCGCCATCTTTTATGTCAGTATGTAAACGCTAAATAACTTTGTCATAAACCAACCAATCGACTTCAACATACATGTTTTCGATACGTCAATTCAGTACAATTTCAATCATGGATCGCTTTATCGTGAAACATTGCGCTGAAATAGTGCCGCTATACACCGAAAATAGTCGTTCTATTGTTCTAACTCAACGCGCATATCGCAAAAAGTATCGCGGCAAACAGGCACCGTCTGACAATACCATTCGTCGTTTGGTGTCGAATTTTTTTGAGCACGGAACAGTAGGAGATCGTCAACGTGCCGTTCATGAACCACCAAGACGTTCCAATGAACTTGTCGAAGCAGTGAGGAAGAGCGTTGCCCAAGAGCCAACAGTGTCGTAGCGTCGTCGCGCTCAGCATTTTGGCGCCAGTGAAATCACAATGCGGCGCATTTTAAAGGATGATTTAAATTTGTTTCCGTATAAAGCGCAATTTACACAAAGAATATTGCCGACAGACCGTTCACGTCGCTTGGGATACGGCCAAACAGTCGCTCGAATGGTTGACACTGAACCCAATTTTTGGCAGCAAATTTTAATGATTGACGAGGCACATTTTAACCTCACTGGCAGCGTGAATAAACAAAATATTTGGGGAACTGAGAATACACACGAGATCCATGAAATGCCATTGCATGCCGGAAAGTAACTTTTGGGGTCGGCATTTGCGCCAAAACAGTCATTGAGCCATATTTTTACAGAGAAATGAAACGGTCGATGGAAACCGATATCGATTGATGTTGGCTCATTATGTGTGCCCGCAAATACATGAGAAAGGTTTAGACTGCTACTGGTTTCAGCAAGACATTGCGCCATGCCACACTGCGAATGCAACAATTGAATTTCTGCAACGATAATTCCCGGAACGTCTAGTGTCAAAAAGAGGCGACATCGACAGGCCCTCCAGATCAACTGACTTAATCCCCTCGGACATCCTTTTGTGGGGTTATCTGAAAATTAGGGTTACCGCCAACAAGCCGCATACTATTGACCAGCTTAAGGCAAACATTCGTGCCGAAATCGACACTATAAAACCCGAAATGCTTGACAAGGTGATGACAAACGCAGAAAAAAGATCGCAGTTTGTGCTTGCTAATAAAGGTGACCACTTGATTGGTGTTGTATGCAAAACACAGTTTTAATAAATTGTAAATAACCAAAACAAATGAAAATACCTCACTTATACAAATCAAGTGTTTGTTGATATGTTCCAAAAATATGAAAGCCTTCCTACAGAAAGATTAGTGGGGTAGGGAAGCCATGTGCTTGGTGACTTAAAAAGTATTAAGGAGGGATTAAAGCATAGTAGCGACTTAATGTTTTGCTATACAATTTTAAATTCAAATTCCTTTTTTTTTAACTCTACAAAGAAGAGGAGCAGATTTTTTTTTACCTTCTCTTAGTTAATTCTCTCTCATCTTTGTTTGACTTGGCAGAAAATGTGGATATTGGAAATAAATACAATTTCCACTTTTACTCGTCTCACTTGGGAATTTTAAAATTGCTTGAAATTAATCTACGGATACACTCAGCTCCTACTTACCCCCTTTCGAACTTCTGCTGTTTACATTTCTCTTAATTGAATTTTAAATACACAAACGCTTTCGTTTGTTCGGATCTTTCGAATATTTTTGCACCCAATAAATACATACACAAATTGCACTGCAAATTGAATTTCTCATTTCCATTGGTTTTCTCTTTTTATACGTGAATTGCCATGAATTAATTGAAATTAATTATTTATAAGATTTCTAAGAATTCCTTAGAGCAAAGAGAGAGTTTTATTTAGTTTTTGCATGAGAGAGGGAAATCGCATTGAAAATGATGGGAAATTAAAAATGAATCTCATGAAAAGGTATTGCAGTGTGAGAGGGTGTTTTTATAACAGAAAGTGCATGCCAATCAAGAGTAAATTTATCACTCAACCATTTAATTAATTTGTATAATTCAGTGGCGTTAGATCAATCAAAGTTACGAAAAAAACTCTTTGATGACAATTTATTTCTGCCACCGGTACTAACCCACTACTTTACTGTCTTTCCTATTTTCTTTTTTCAATTAACCGACTTTTAGGTATTCTTGCGTCCATTTCTGTAGCGCACGCGTTGGAAGCTGCATTTTTGCCCACACTTTGGTGGTTGAGGCAACTTAGCACTAAGATAAAGACAGGCAGGCAATTTTTGAGTAGGAAAAGTAATGAAAGAACTGATGAGTGAAATTTGTATTAATTTTTCATGTTGCCGTCAATATAGCTGAAAAAGTATAGAACTATCAGATTTCATGCCTAGGTCTAGATTCCAGAGTAATTAAGAGGGCAATGTGAATTCGTTGAAAAAACGAATAATGATGTTTTTTTTTGGTAACACTGATAACTCATTGTGTTGAAAAATTTGAGATATGATTTTCTAAATATTAAAAAAAGATTGAAAATTCGGCAAGTGACAGTGAATCTCCGGGAGCCAAAAAGTCTTAATTTGTATTGTGGGATTAAAAGCTATTAAGGTTAGGTTAGGTGAAGTGGTTGTCTTTCGATGCACCTATACCAGTTAGAGGCCCCTTGTGATACCACCGGAAATATCTCATCCTCATTCTACTTGGTCCTCTCTAAACCATTGTGTGACCTTTAACAAGCTGGCTATACCAGCTAGTTTGAGCTTTAAAACATTCGCATTGTTGTCCAGAAAAGCGAAACCGAGCAACCTCAACCGTCTTCTCATAAAGTCAGGCACCCGCATAGAAGGTGTTCGACTGTCTCTTCCACTTCTAGATCCAGGCAGCTTCTACGAGTACAATATTCACAAAGAGCTATTATCAAGTTTTGTTTTAAAATCGGTAAAACGTTCACCGAAACATTTGAATTGATTAAAAAAGTTTATCACATGCCAGAGTTCATGAGTGATTTACACGTTTCAGAGATGACTGTGAGGACATAAGTGACAATGAACAAAATCAGTAATCACTGAAAACTCCACCGAAATTGTTCGTAAATTCATCAAAAATTACCCGAAATCATCGTTGAAATTCATAGAATCGGAGTTGCATATTTCCAAAACATCGATTTATCGCATTTGAACTGATCATTTGGGCTTACGAAAGGTCTGTGCACGTTTCATTCCGCAAAAGTTTACTGAGGACCAAAAATTGCTCAGAATTCAACATTCAAAAGACCTCATTAAAGAGGCGCGAAAAGACGAGAACTTCCTTTACAACATTATAACTGGTAAGGGAACGTGGTGTTCCCAACATGAATCTGAAACTAAGCGTCAAAGTGTCGAATGGAAGGCCCCAGACGAGTCACCACCCAAAAAATTGCGTTTGGAGGAGTCAAAAATCAAGTCATTGCTCATTTGTTTTTACGATGCCAAGAAAATTGTCCACAAGGAGTTCAAGGCAACGGGCCAAACTGTCTATGCAATTTTCTGTCTTGGCGTTTTGAAGCGTTTGTTGCAACGCATTCGTGACTTGAAATACTCTTTCGAAAAGCTTTTAGATCGTGGAAAACAGTGTATTGAGGCCACAGGGGCCTCGTAGTTATCAGAACAAAGCTCCAGCCATCTCTATTTTAGCTCAGTCTTGTTTATATTGGACTTCACCTGTACTATGTCTTAGCACCCAGAGTAGATTAATGGAGAAATACTGTGCAAGTATTTTTTATAATTTGTAAACACCCTTTTACTCTCTTAGGCGAGTGTTTACATGATGGGACTTCTTCAGTTCTGACTACGCTTTTATTTAGCACTAAAAAGCTTTTTGAGATTGCCGAGGTTTCGGTTTGGAATACGCTGCAATAATCAGACAAGCGAAAGGATATGTTGGTGCCAATAGTTTCGGAGTATATACCCCATCCCCCTTGATCATTGAGATTTGAGTTCTGAAATATATTGGCCCGTTTCCATTGTTTATTGCACCATTTTCCCAATCCTCTCTAGATTGAAAATGAATTGTACAAGGCCTGTCTAAGTACGTGTTCCCCGATTCCCAAAAGTCAGTGGTGTTAGGAATATCGGGAAACATTTCAAGTATGCTCGAGTGTCCATGGTTGTTTGTCTTGAGCATCGATGATTCCCTAAACCTTAGCGCCCCTTTGGCGGCTAGTTGCCTACAATATAGGTCAATTTTCAATAAATAAATATAGGTCAAATGCAGCAAACATTTAGAGCCGAAGTTAGCAATGTTTTGAGCGTCTCAGTAGTGAGGCTAGCCGCCCTTTGTACATTACCCAGCCTCCTGATTGGCACTCTCTTATCAAGGGTTGGTCACCAGACCAGAATTTCGTAGGCCATAATTGGTCTGACAATAGATGTATATAGCTAGTGAACTATTGTGGGGGATAAGCCCCATTTTAAATATACAGTGGAGCGCCTTGGCAGCCTTCCTTACCCTGTACTGAACATTCAGTATTCACAAAGTTCAAAATTTCTTATCAAGGGTTAAACCAAGGTAGCTTGCCTTGTCACAGACCCGCAAAACATCTCCATTGAGCGTCGGAAGCCGAAGGACGAAGGTATTAAAAAAGAATACAAAATCTTCAGTGATACCTGGTGAGTTTTGTGGAAAAGTATTGAGCAAAATTGCGATCGGCCCTCTTGATTTGTGGTTATAGCGTATCCGAACTTTCAACGCAAGAAGTTTCATAAAAAGACTATGCACTATGCATGTTTAGAAACCTGGTCAATCAGCTGCAACAGACACTCAAATACTCATGTTATGTTTCTGGATTGCCGCGAGAACCACGCCGAGATTAACAAGCTTAAGCGTGCCAGTAGTTTCTTGCTCGTACTGATCGGCGTTGCTTGGGTACACTAATTGAAGTCAAATTCTTCTCCTTCTGATCTTTCCAACGCAGAGGAGGCCTTCCTCTTCCTCTACTACTACCAGCTGGGACCGCATCGAATACTTTCAAAGCCGGAGCGTTTGTATCCATTCGGACGACATGACCCTGCCAACGTATCCGCTGGATCTTTATTCGCTGCGCTATGTCTATGTCGTCGTAAAGCTCCTACAGCTCATCGTTCCATCGTCTGCGATATTCGCCGTTGCCAACGTGCAAAGGTCCAAAAATCTTACGCAGAATCTTTCTCTCAAACACTCCAAGCGTCGGTTCATCGAACGTTGTCATCGTCCAAACTTCTGCGCCATACGTTAGGATGGGTATGATGAGAACCGCATCGAATATTTTCAGAATCGGAACCGCTGAATTTTTATTCGCTGCACTAATTATATGTCGTCGAAAAGTCCATGCAGCTCATTGTTCATCATCGCCGGCGATGTTCAACACGTTCAACACGTCGTCAACGTTCAAAGGTTCAAACATTTTTCCCATACTTTTTCTCTCAAATATTTAAAGCGACGTCTCATCGGATGTTGTTATCGTCCAAACTTCTGCGCTAGAGACTTATAAAACTCATACCTTCATAAATTTTGCCCCGCCAGAAATTTTGACGCGATATTTCAAACAATTTCACAAAAACCAAAAAAAAAACAACAAGAAGTATTCAGAATGTTAAAGGCAGCGCTATATTTTTACACAAACACTTCAAACTCTTGACTTCTAGAACCAGTCACTCTTCCCATTGGAAACAAATTTTAAACCTTCAATTATGGCATATAAATAACGTGTTTAAACAAGTCTCCTGACACTATATAATTGGAATTCTTTGACAACAGCTTTAAATGAGAGATTGAGTTCGAAAAATTGACATGAAAAATGGTGATGTTAAATGTAAAAAGGCCAAATAAATCACAGGATGTTTTCATCCAGTGGGTAAAGTCGTTTATTACTGACTTTAAAACACAAAAAACTGAAAATACAAAAATGCAAAAAAAGAAAAGAAAGAAAGAAAAAAAGAAAGAATATGAATAGAAAATAAAAAAGAAAAAAAAGAACACAAGTAAAAGAAGAAATCAAAAATGCATAAACTTACGAAACTAGTGAAGCACATAGAAAAACAGCCAAGCACCCTGATTGCCTGAGCATCCATACGACGCTGCATGACAGACGCCATTCGCATGCATTAGATTCGAAGTAGCAAATAAATGATTTACCAGATGTATTCTTGAATCAGTGTTTTTTGATCTGCGTAAACTGATTTTTCTGAATTGAACATTGTAAACCACATAAAAAATCAAGTTTGTATTAATAATGATTTCTCAATTATTTTTCCGTGAATATTAGCTCGTTGCAATTAGACGAATATCAAACTCATTTAGATGCCAAGAAGTCAAAACGAAGAGGGAGACTCCACAAATAAAATGACAAGAGTAAAAAATTCAAACAGAATTCAACGAGTATCGCCCAACACTCAGACGCCCCGAATTAAGTGTTGAAAGTAAGCGAAAAAATGCAAATTATGAAGAATGGAATATAAATGGAAAATAAATTTCCACAGCGACAAAAAATGATGAAAGATGCCTGCGGACAAACCACAACTTGAAGTGTAGCGGCTGGGATGAGGAGCAGTAAAGTTAAGAGCGGCGGGGTGTATTCATTTTAATTGCTATCTGAGTGAATTGAGAGTTAAAGCAGCTCGCTTACTGTGCATTGAATTTGATCTGGTGGACAGGTGTACAAGAACCTGTCTGAGAAAGTGTTTTGTAAAAACAAAAAAGAAATGTAGTACTAAAACTGCATAAAAAATTGTTGGAAATTAATTACACTGTGCAAAATTTAATTTGTGTGATATCAACAGGGAGTGATTGGATACGTTTGATAGCTTGAATTCAGCTTCAAAAATTGTTCGTCGTGTCAGAGTTTTGATGAAAGTTCGCGTGAAGTGTCGAAAGCTGTGCCATTTAAGTTAGAGTTGAATGTACAGGTGACTGAAAAAAGTAATTACAAAAAAAGCGAAATTGAACTATTTATGAAGGATTCCTGTTTACTTATATATTTTCGCGAACAGTATTCGAATGGCTGGCTCTTTTTGTTTGGTCACAATGTAGGATTTCTGTTTTATGCTGATGATTGCCTTTTGCGCTGTTTAGTACTCCTGAATAACTTTTTTATAAATAATGAAATCGGAGAAAATGAGCAAAGTTTAGCTTAAATTTTCAATAGCCGCGAAAGGCGATAAGTTGAAAAAATACATTTTTTGGAACGTAATAGTTAGAAAAATGTTCGAAAATTTTTATTTTTTCTATAAAATGTTATGAAAAATGGTTGGAAAAATTAATTAAAATTTTCTGATAATTGTACTAAGTGTTACTAAACAAACAAAGTAAAAGAAAATTTAATTTTTTCTGCGTTTTTTCTTAATTTAAATTTAAAATTTTTCATAGCCTCAAAAAAAAAAAACAGAAAATCTGAAAAATTGTGCTAAGAATTTTGGTCGCTAAAAAAACTGATAAATTAAGTATTCTTTTGCGGTTATAAAATTTAAAATTAAAAAAAAATAGTATTAAAGTTTTGAAATAAAAAATTAAAAGTAAGGAAATTTTGAAATTAAAAAATATAATAAATTTCTTTTTCTAATTTTTAACTTTATGACCTTAAACAAAATTCTAAATTTTAATTGTGCTAAGAACTTTAGTTGCTAAAAAAATAGAAAACCAAATTAAACATGTTTTTCGCATTATTTCTTAATATAAATTTTAAATTTTGTAATGTTATAACCTCAAAAAAAACTAAGATTTTAAAATATATAAATTGTGCTCAGAATTTTAGCTGCTAAAAAAATTTATAATTTATAGATTAAAAAAATTATAAATTTAAAGATTAAAAAAATTTTAATTGTAAAATTTGAAAAAAAAAAATTATAAAAAAGTTTAATTCTTCAATAATAAAAAATTATAAAACTATTGTTATAAATATTGTAAAAGTAAAAAGTAAACGAAAAATAATAAATAGAAGAATTTAAAAAAAATTAAACATATTTTTGCGGTTATAAATTTGAAGGTTAAAAAGATTTTAATTTTAAAATTTGAAAATTTGAAAAAAAAACTTTAAAAAAGTTTGACTTTTGAATAATAAATAAAATTATTATTATAAATATTATAATTTAAAAATAAAAAAAAACTAAAAAAAAGTTTAAAAAGACCATAAATTTTTAATTTAAAATAATAATAAAAAAAATATTTAAATTTTATAAATTGTTCTAAGAGTTTTAGATGCTATTTAAAAAAAACTAAATTCGAAATACTTTTACTTTCGAGAAAATTTAAAAAGCCAATTTAATTAAAAAAAAAAACATATTTAAATTTTAAAAAGTTTTCTAAGGATTTAAGTTGCTGAAAAAAAATTAACAATTCATTTGCGGTTATAAAATCAAATATAAATAAAAATTAAAAAAAAATTTTAATTTTAAAATTTAAACTTTAGTTGCTTAAAAATAATTACAAAAATTCAACATTGTTTGCGTTTATGAAACTAAAAATAAAAATAAATTAATTGTAAACACTTAAACTTTCGAGAAAAGTTTAAAAAGCTAATAAAAAAAAAAAAAAAATCAATTCTTAATTTTTTTATAATTTTTAATTTGATAACCTGAAAAAACAGAAATAAAATTTTAAAAATTATGCTAAGAGTTTTAGTTATTAGAAAACTTGAACAATTTTTATGCGGCTATAAAATTAAAATTAAAAAAAGTTTAATTTTAAATACTTATACTTTGGAGAAAAATTTAAAAAGTTTATAACCACAAAACAAATTTTTTAAGTATTGATTTTTTTAGTTTTTAATTGTATAGCCTCAAGAAAACTTTTTAATTTTAAAATTTGCGCTACGAATTTTAGTTATTAAAAAAAGAAAAATTTGTGAAGTTTTATAAAATGAAAAATTAAAAAAAAATTTTTTTTTAATTTTAAATATCTAAAAAGTCTGGGCCTAATTTTACGCTGAGGTTATAAAAAATGCTTGCTAAATTCTCATAGCCTTCAAAAATTGTCAAGAATTCTTTTTGAATTTAAGAATTCTTAACAATTTTTGAATGGTAAATTTAAGATTTATGTGTCCAATTATCTCTAATAATACCAATTTGTCTGTTCGATAACATAACCGGTCACATTAAATTCATGCTGACTAAGACTTCTTATAGCTTTAATTGTAGCGACTTCAAAAAATAAAAAAATATTTTATTCGCGTCAGTATTCATGATCCAAGCAAAAGTTATGGTCTAATAATAGTAGCATTAACTTTTGTACTTAACTGGTGTGCTAGCTTCTCAGCATCTCGCACGCCACCGAGCAACACGCTCGCACCTCTGCGTTAAATCTGACTTTTATAAATTATTTTCGTGGATTATGCCCATTTTTCTTACTTATATTGGCATTATCACATAAAAGCAAACTTGTATTTTTCTTTTCATTTTTATCTGTGCTCTGTTATTGAAAATTTGATTGCCATGCGGAATAAACAAACATACACGCGAAACTGCCAATATTGTAAATTCCATCAAATTGCATATTAAAATTTACTTTATTTCATTCACTACTTTGTTCAAATAAAATTCAAGCGCATTAAAGTGCAATTTCACTTTATGCAACGTGTAAGTGAATTGTACACCTGAGCGTATGAGTGTTCTGCATTTATTACTTGGCGCCCAATAAAAATGTACGTATATGCAGGTACATCATAAAAATCTGTGCTATCACTACCTATGCATTTGAGTACAACTATTTCCCACGCTGTGAAACACACATACACACAAGTATGCACACACACATATTTGCAAACACATACGTCACGTTAGGGTGCCTCACATTGCGCACAAAACAGAAAAATGCTCTTTCGTGGTATTACTGCGACATGCACTAAAATATTTTTGTTATAGAGTGTTGCTTGCAAGATACAATGCGCAGCAAATATCTGTATAAGTTCAATTGTTTATAAAATATGTATATTCCACACATTTTTTTTGCAGTAAATGACTTCATTTGCTGGAAAAATTGATTTCGCCCAAAGACAATATTGCAAAAATGTGTTTAGAAGTGCCGTCTTGCTTAGTTTTTTCGATAAGGTGTATTTTCCATGAAAATTGCATTGTGCTTGTAAAATATAATGAAATATGTGTATCTGGTTATCGATTGCATGCTGCTAAAAATCGTTGTAGTACGTGTCGAAACTAAACTGTAAAAAAGTGATACGCAGATAGGGATTATGAGATTTTTAAACACAAAAAAAACACACACTTTCAGTCTTAAATTTTTAAATTAAAAATGAATTAAAATCAATATTATTAGTATTGTATTCGTGCCACAGTGAAATTCGACTTCTTATCTGGTCTTTTGTGCTTGTTTATGGGCTTATAATTGTGGGTTGAATGATTGGAGCACCTGCTCTTGGTTGTTTGTACCATATTACTAATGGACTCTGTAAAGGTGCGGGCTTGGCTGCTTCTTTCTTCGACAGCCTGGGGCAGTGCTCCAATCTAAATCTCATCAACCTTCTCCGTTGCATCAACAACTCTGGTTGGCTAAAGATATCTGCCCGTCCAAGATTTTATAATGGTATCAAAACAACGCTTTAGTGCTATTTGCGGAGTGCCAGTCTGGTACTTCGATCATTTCCTCTACCTACTTACTTATAAAATTTATAAGCAGAGTCGCACAACCTAGTTTAACGAGTCCAAAGTTTCCTAAAGTTTTCTAAAGTTCTAGTTTTATTAAAGCTGAACATTCGCATAGGAAGTTTTCTGGCTTTTTATTGTCCAGCTCACAAAACCGATAGACGTGTGCTTCTACTTATCGAATGGAATGATATCAAAAACTAAAATGACCCTCATAGCACCCAGTGAGAGTACGTAAGTTCCCTATCTGGGTTCTAAGAGCCCCACTTAGCTCTCTTGTAGGTGGAAGGATAAACTGTTTTGCCTGACTCTGTTCAGGACTCTCTTGTATGATTTCCATGTCTTTACAGTCGTCGATGACTTCCTTTATGTGGGTAAGCCCATAAAAGTATTGCGGCCTGTGGAATTTTGTGGTGGTGCCTAATTTCGGAAGGCAGTAAATTATACTAAAATGTATTTGTTTTAAAATATAAGCTAAAGGGCTGTTAAAAATAGTTGAACCATTCTATTTCTTTTGCTCTCTTTTCCAGTGATTATTCTCCAAATCTATTTATTTTGGTTTTTATAGTTTAACTACAAGAAAAACTGTATTTTAATATGCCGTGACTAGAAAATACAATGGAAAGACTTTCATGGCTTACTGCACCGAGGAAATATATACTTACGAGTACTAATATGGTAAATGCGAAAGTGAGTTGGTTTGCTTGATGCGCATTCACACTGTAACTACTCAACCGATCACGATAAAATCTTGCACGCTGGTATCATTTCATTAGCTCAGGTTGAAAGATAGGATAGCCTTTATTTCGATTAGAGCAGGAGGCATGGCGTTTCTATTACAAACTGAATTTTTCATCCTGCATTCCTCTGGAAGTATTTGTGCTAGAGCAAAGGCACTTAGTATAAAGATATATAAAATCATTACTATAGGATAAAAGTAAGTGTTATTGAAGAAGGGGCCGTGAGATCTCTCGTACACGTGGCATTTTACTAATGCTTATCTCTGGAAGTATTTGTGGTAGAGTACTGGCGAGATTATATACGTAGAAGTAACTGGTGATTTGAAATTTTTATTCAGCTACAACTTTGAAATTAAAACCAATTTTTTTTGATGCTGCCAGCTGAATTTTATTGCAAAAATATCTATTTATCACAAATTTAACTTGAATAGGAAGATATAGGCATCAATTTAAAGCTATTTAAAAAGCTTTTTTTTTAATATTTGCATTTGGTGTTGCCACCTGATTGTCGTTACACGGTAGCAAACAGTGGCACTTTTCGTTTGATTAATAAAGTGGGGATATCGGGTTAAAAGTATTTAAACAAGTTTTAATAAAAACAAATGTCTTTAGCTGGCGTTGCCACCTATTTTCCAGGAAATTAATCAATTTATTGCGGAAATATATGAATTGGAGGGAATATATATCTGAGTAAAAAATAAACGTATAGCTTTGTAAAAGACATCAATCATATGTTTAAACGGCGTTGCCGACTAGTTTTCAATAAAATGGTAAATTATTTATAAAATCTAATAAGAGGTTAGGATACGGGTGTCAAACAATATTTATTCAAAAGAATGAACGAAGCTTTAAATTAATGTGTGGCGTTGCCACCTAACTGGGAAATGGCAAAAGCAGATTAGATGAAATAAATCTTAGAATGTGGGTTTTCCGCAAGTTTTGATTGGTAACGTTTTAATTAAAAAATATTTTTTGAATGGCGTTACCACTTGATTGAGAATGTTTTAATTGAAAAATATTTTTTGAATGGCGTTGCCACATATTTTTTTTTTTTTTTTAAAAGGCTTAAATTGCCTTATAATATATGTTGAAAAGAACGAATAAAGCTTTAAATAAAGTTATTTTTGTATGGCGTTGCCACCTAACTCATAAGAGGGGAATGGCAAAAAACAGGTAAGATAAAATAAATTTCAGGCTTTAGGTATCGTACAAATTTTGATTGAGAACGTTTTAATTGAAAAATATTTTTTAATTGGCGTTGCCATATATTTTTTATTTCAAAAATTATTCAAACTACCTTATAATAAAGTGTGCTTAAATTTCAAGGGCCGATGTTGAATGTGAACCACACCTAAACGCCAAGTTTCTTCTGGATGTGGACGATATGTGGTTTCAACAGGACGGTGCCACTTGTCACACAGCTAACGAAATAATGGCTCTTTTGCGCGAAAAATTTGATGGCCGAATAATCTCTGGTCGCGGCGATGCCAATTGGCCGCCAAGATCATGTGATTTGACACCGTTGGACTTCTTTCTTTGGGGTTATTTGAAAGTAAAGGTGTACGTCGATAAGCCAACAACAGCCATTTGGCCAATATTTTTATCCATACGTAATTGAGCCATACCAATATTATCATAATAAAGAGAAATGACAATAATTTCCTAAGAAAATTATATTTTATTCAAAATCAACACCCACCCTTCAATCTTTACCATCCTTTATAAGTACTATTTTTTCAATCTACATCAATGAAAGCCTCTAACAATTTTAGAAATTCTTTTCATTACGTCATCTGCCAATTTTGAGACTTTGACGCATGATTTTCGCCTGAAGCAGGATTTTGGAAATCAAGAAAAAAAGGAAATCTCAAACCTGCTAGTCTTGAGTGTCAAGAAACTATGAAATAATGTTATCGAAGCACTTATTATGGTTGGTTGTTGCAAAGGAGCATCTGTTTTAATACCCTGAACTTCAATTGACCGGACAAGTTAGGCATTCAAAATTTAGCGACTTCAATTTCTGATTGGTTTGTGCTTGTCAATGATAATTAATGAACCATAAGGGCAAAATTGAGAAAGAAAACAGATTGAGAAAGAAAAAAGATATTCATCTGCGTACTGAGTGCTTCTTCCTCGACCAATCTTACGTTGGTTGCTCCTAAGTAAGTAGCTCAAATGATCTATACAGTCCCGCTGCTCTTGATAATAAAAATAAAAATATTGTGTGCAGAGAAAGTCTTATAACAATAAATAAAATCTAATAATAAATAATAAATAAATGTACCCATTTTAAAATAATAAAGAAAAAAATAAAAATTTCAAGTAAAAGCTGAAATTATGTCCCTTTGAATTTCCAAAATTTAATGTTTCTAAATCTTTTATTAAACGTATTTAACTTTACTTGCAAGCAAAGCTGTGGTAACCAGCTACTACAGTAAATAAGAAAATAAAAAAATTAATAAAAAATATAAAAAATTACCATTAGGCAACATTTCACAGGTATTAGGTGAGTATTTCACAATATTCAACCAGGGTTTCAATCAAGACTAACATCTAAGTTGGCACTCCTCAATTGCTCAATGGCCGAATAGTTAGAAGACCTGCATCAAAATTTCCAAAAATGTACTTACATTTTCAAAGTAACAAGATTTTTAATATTATTTTCAACAAGTGTCTGCTCACGAATATCCCTTTATTAAGCAAACATTTTTCTTATTGGATATCAGAAAATATTACCAAATTTTTTGATCCGGTGAGTCACCCTAATGTAGGAATACCTTATAAGAGTGAGAATGCATTGAAGATAAAAGTGAAATAAATAATAGCACAATAGGTGGTAACATCGCATTAAACAATGCCACTGACTGCTGAGATGACAACAACAACAACAATAATAGCAGTAACAAAGAACAACAACAAAAATATGTCATACAACCGTGACAATCAAGAGCTAAAATGTGAAATAAAAGCATAACCAACACCTCCTCTGGCTCTCCGTAGTACTGTTGGCGTGTGCGGATGTATCTACAGTTGCGAACACAAAAATAGCAGTACCAACAAGATATGAGAATTTTTGAAAAAAATTTTAATATATGCTGTGATTAGAAAGTTTTTATTATTTTTTCGAAATATTACTCTAATCTTTAACTGAGTAGGGATTTTAATCAATTCTATAACGAAAACCAAAATTTCTATAACAAAAAATAGAAATTCAGCGATGACTGTGTGAAATAGCACTGGCCATATAGGTAACATAAGGCTTTTATCAATAGGCGACCTTCAACTTTTTTCCGATAGGGAGGGCGAACGACGCAATATTTTTTATTTTTCGCTTGTCATTTGTAAACTTTATTAGTATACATTTCATCATGGAACGCTACACACTTGAGCAACGATTGCAAATCGTGCAAATTTTTTATGAAAATAATCGTTCTGTTGCTGCTACTTGATCCAGATTTTTTCCAAAAAATCATCTTCAGTGATGAAGCTCAATTTTGGCTCAATGGCTTTGTCAACAAGCAAAATATGCGTTACTGGGCAGAAAGCAATCCACACGTGATTCATGAGGCACCGTTGCATCCCGAAAAAAAATCACTGTTTGGTGCGGTTTACATGCCGGCGGCGTAATTGGCCCATGTTTTTTGGTTGACGAGAACGACCGCCACGTTACTGTGAATGGAAATCGATACCGCGACATGATAAACGATTATTTTTGGCCGCAATTGAATGGTATGGACTTAGACGACATGTGGTTTCAACAGGACGGGGCCACAAGCCACACAGCACACGCTACAATTGATTTGTTGAAATGTAAGTTCGATGAGCGCATTATTTCCAGAAATGGACCGGTCGAATGGCTGCCGCGCTCGTGTGATTTGACGCCTCTAGACTATTTTCTTTGGGGTTATGTGAAGTCATTGGTCTACAGTAACAAGCCGGCGACGATTTGTGAGCTCAGAGCCAATATTGAACGCGAAATTGCTAGAATCTCGGCCGATTTATGCAAAAGAGTGGTCGAAAATTGGGTGCAACGATTGGACTTCGTAAAACGTGCACGCGGTGGTCATGCAAAAGAAATCATACTTAAATGTATATGTTCAAACTCGATAATAAAAAAAAAAATAGTTAAAAAGACAAACCGTTTGTGTTTTATTAAAAAAAAAAGTTGAAGCGCTCTTACTGAAAAACGATTTACTTTGACCAGATTTATTGAGAAAAAAATTAAGGATA
>JAYXIM010037506.1:0-27689 GCA_037575425.1 Anastrepha fraterculus | reverse complement strand
AATTTAATGCTTTTTCATAACTGAAATCCAAACGTTTTTGAGTTTGAGGTCTGTTTCTTTTTTTTTAATTTTAAAGCTACCAAAGTTGTGAGGTAAAAACACTCTATAATTAAAAAGAAAGAGAAAAAGGGTCACACTTGCATTCAAAACTTATGCTGAGAAGATTTCAGTACTATTGAAAATTTGTTCCATTCCACAACAAACAGCACATAATGCAAAGCTGCAAACTTTGCGCAAAATTCACAAAAAATCAACAAACTAAAAAAAAATATATATCAAAAGGTTCCAACATTTTATTCAGAATTTCTAGAAAGATTCCAGGGATGCAGTTTTTAGCTCATTCAATATTAGTCTAACAAAGTGCAAGTTTGAAGTGGCTCAAAATTCTCATGGAGGTTTGACAATTTTGTCGCTAAGGCGTTGAACATTTTCTGACATTGAAAAGACCGAACACAATTTTTAAAAAATTATACTTCATATTCATTAAAGTTCATATATTATTAACATACTTTCCATATTCGAACAACGATTCATGCGGTCGGGATTCTGCTGGAAGTCTTCTTCTTAAAGCTGCTTCAGAGTGAACGCTGCCTGCTCTTTCATAGGCTCTGGGAGCTTAAATATTGTTCCTTTGGGATGTTGAGCTTCTCTAGATAACCTTTGGCGCATAATGCGGATTGAGCCAGCGTATTGTCTTGTTCCACTGTCAGATTCAACAATTTTCCACCTAAACAAAAAAAAAAAAAAACACCCGAGAAAACAAACAGCACCCAAAGAAGAAGACTGCAGCTAAAACAGCTGAAAAACACTTACAGTGGCCACACCGATTATGGTGTTTTGCAGACTCCATTCCAAATGAGAAATCTTCTGATCTGTCTATTAATTTTGCTCTTAGCGCTATATTGAGATTAAGTTGAGTGCTAAGTCTGATTAATGTGAAAGTCTATGAGTGGCTATAAGCAGCAGTCCTCATCTAAACGAAATCTTTGTCATTCTCTAATGCACGTTTGAGGTGGTAAAGTATCCAATATTCCACAACATTTCATACATGTAGTACACATATGTTCATCTATTTCCGGAATGCTCTCTCTTTTGGATTTTCAAACCCTTATCATCAAAAATGATCTCAGTGACCCGCTTCGATACAGTCACCAAGGTATTTTAAGAGCGATTCGGCTAATGACTTCATGATTTTAAATTCTGTAATTAGATTAGATTAAATTCTATAATATCTACTTATTTATGAGAATGTGCAACATTTTCCATTTTCCACACCTTAAAAATGCCAAAAACTTTTGCACAAACCAGCTGCAATAGTTTCAAAAAATGTTATTTCCTACTAACTAACTCAAAAAATATTTTCGTGCTTAAGTCTTGCCTTTCTAGCCCACCCTCGTATGGTCATTTGCAATACGAATTTCTGCAACAAACTGGCTGTTGCAGTTTCATTTAGCGCCACAGCAAACAATTAAAAAAGTTAGGTTTGCTATTTGGAGCGCTTTGTAGAGCGCGTCGGAAAGTAATTTACTTTTTCTGTGTGTGTGCGTTGTTTTGCCACACACATAGGCATGCGTGTAAGTGCTTTAGCGTAGCATTTTTTAGATTTGTTAGTCCTCCGCTCTTGATTTTTTATTTACTTTACTCGATAATTGATTCTCAGCGTGGGCTGTTAAATGTCAATAGTCCTTTCGTTATTGCATTATGTTGCACAATTTTGGTGGCATGCAACTAACTACATAGTGTTGTACACATTTGAAGAACAATGCAAACTTCGCGTGTAAATAAAATAGTTTATTTGAGATTATGCTTAACCTACATCCTTTGATATTTGATGTGCTGATATTTTATTGCGTATTGAGTTCGAGTCATTGGGGCAATGGAAACTAAAAGCAGCTCGACATTCCATTTCAAATGTCTGATATATATTCTGATGCCTGCTATTCTTGCAAAGGAATAAATTTTCGAGCAATTTACATTAATATTAAATCAATTAAAATGTGTGCATCAGACGTATGATGAGATTATATGTGGAGATCCTTTGACAATATCATGCGATTCGAACAGATGAGCAGATTAAGTAATAATTTCATGAAAATTTCAAAGACGAAAATCTTTCTTATTTGACTCGGTCACTTTTGTGATAAAGAAATATGCATCATGCATGTGATAAGATCATACGGTGGGATCATGTGATGGGAACATACATATGATCAGATCAGGTAATCATTTCATGAACATTTCAAAGGCGCAAATCTCTCTTATTTGAGTCAATCTAGCAAAATGATTATTATCATTAAGCTGATATCATACGGTGGGATCATGTGATGAGATCATGTGATGCGAACATACGTGATATCATATCAAATAATCATTTCATGAAAATTTCAAAGACAACAATCTTTCTTATTTGTGTCCGTGTAGCAAAATTATTATTATCATCACAGTTGCGTTAAAAAAATATGCATCATGCATGTGATAAAATGATGATGCATGATGTTATCATGCGGTGGGTTTATACGCTGGTATTGTATGATGAAATCATATGGTGAGGTCATGTTATAAAATCACGTGGTGAGAACAATCGATCAGATCGAGTAATCATTTTCAGCATTTCTTAAATATCTTTGTAAGTTACAGCCGCCGGTTGACACACGTAATATATCATGCGTGCGGTAAAATCAAGTGATTGGAACATATTGTCAGATGAAAGACCATTTTAAGAACGAAAATGTTTGATGTTTGAGCCAGTCCACCAAAATGATTATTATCCTCATACTTTTGATTAAAAAAAAATATGCATTATGCATGTTATGAGTTCAATTATGACATCATATGATAATATCACGTGATGAGAACAAGTGATCAGATCAAGCATTCATTATCGTCCTTGAATCTTTCTTATTTGAGCCAACTAAAGACAAAAAATTGTATCACCATCGTATTCAGCATACTTTAAGTACCTTTGGTAGGCATTCGCTTTTCTGAGTCTGCAATTTTAGCGCGAACTTTTGGACTTGTGACACTATTCATTCATTGAGCGAATGTTTCGGCGTCGCTGGCATACATCTAAGTCTCTTATTCAGTTATGGTGCGTTTTATGACCGACTTGTAGTCCGAAATTTTTTTTATAGTTGTCGTTTTAGAGTAGCGCCCCCTCTCTTTCTAATAAATTGAGTGGTTTGCAAGGTTTGCAATAAGTTATGATGCGACGAGTCTAAGGCCCATGTATGTATGCTTTCGTCCATATGATATTTGATGGTGGTGGAGCGATTTTCCAGCAATAAATTTAGCTGTAGTCAACCATCGTACCTTTATCTCCAAACTCTGCATACCGTTTTTTTTTTTCAAATGCTGCGATGTTCGGGTAAAAAATGTTGCCTTACTCAGCGCTTTCAGCTTTTAAGGGGTCCTGGTGGTCTAGAGCTCGAAAATTTAGCGTATTTTCAGGAATTTTTTTTTACAATAAAAAAAATGAAAAACGATATTTAAATTTTTTAGGCTTTTTACTTAACTTCTTTTACATACAAAAATGAAAAAAAAAATATTTTTTTTAATTTTAATAATTATAAAAATTGCGCTGAAGTTGACCCTCCAAAAAAATTGGACCTGAATTTGGGCTTTAAGGGGGTCTTCTACCGTCGCGCCTTAATCTCGGGCCTATTTTTGGGAATTAATTACAAAGCAACCACTTGAGATAATGAAATCAGATTTTTTTTATTTAATTTGCACAAGTTTGCACTATTTAAAAATATATTTTTCAAATCGAATTCTTTGGCCCTGTGTCCTTGAACCGTCCTCGAGGTTGCCCTTGTAAAAATGTCCTAGCCGACTTTGTGGCACGCGATCGACCATTTTACTTATCTGAAATCAAAAAAAAATTTTTTTTTATCATAAAGTGTAGCGTTGGCTATGTTTTCCCAGTGGCGATTTTAAATATTTTGAAATTTGTAAAAAATGCGTGATTTTAAAAAAAAAGTTTGAAAATTTCCTCTTTTTTTTACACTTTAGAGGCCCGCAAAATTAAACTAATCAAAAATTGAAAAAAGTGGTCTGGGAAAACATAGCGAGATGTTCACTGAATAACTGGAAAAAAGATGGAATGAATTCGACAAATATTTATAGTAGATGTGTGACCAGAAAGTTGAAAAAAGTCAACTTTCGGGAAAAGGCGTTTAAAGATAAAGTCACGCCACAGAAACGCTCGAAAATGCCACGCGCATGCATGTATTCTCCCCGAAATGCTCATGAAGGAACATGTTTTTCATAAAACCCTCTTTATAGCATACTCTTAACATTAGTAGCTTTTAAAAAATCTAAAAAAAAAAAAATCGATTTTTTCAAACCGTGACGGTAGAAGACCCCCTTAACAACAACAAGGTCGAAAAAATACCCACTACATGAATCAATAACGGGTTAAAATCTTTTACGAAAAAATTGTACTATGCTTAAATAAAGGATTTTGAATAAGCCTTTGCATTTTTAACTAACGATTTAAGAAATTTATTATTTTATAAACTAGTTCTTGCTTTAACCATCCGTTGGGCACCCGGGTCTGGCCAGACGTTTTTCGACTTTGAACTACTAGAGCTTCCAGGTAGTTTTCTAAAATTTAATTTTCTATCGATTTATGGATATAACGTTTCAAAAAAGATCCTCGAACAGGACGAAAAAGGCCAGAGCCGGGTGTCCACTTGAAGTTTTAAAAAAAGTGTCCAGCGGAGGGTTAATAACTGCTTAGTTGTATTATTTTGAACTGAATAATTAATAATAGATATTTGTTTATCCAAAATTTGCAGTAAGTCTGAGCTAATTCTAGGATTAATAGAAGATAAATAGACTTACTGAATTTAGAAATGGTACCTTGAAAGTAAGAAACAAAATAATAAAAAATAAAATAATATTTCAAATAGGTCAAATAGGTCTCAATAGCACAATCTTTAGTTCGTATTTTGCCATGTTCGGGTATCCTTCATACCGAAATTTGAATACCTTCGTGTTGCCTTCTAATGACTAAATGCGTGGCGTAAATCCAACACCAGCAAATTTGTAAAGTTCACAAGGCTTACTTTAAGGTTCATGACATAAGCAGTAGAACGGGAAAACTTCAGCAATTTAAAGCAATTGCACAAAATTCCATTGCATGACAACACCACCGTAGAAGGGGCAGTAACAACACGTAAAAAACAGCATTCGGCTGGCCATCATTCGACGTGGAGCAAAAAGCTAAGGTTTCGTGATAGCCAAACGTCAAAATGATTCGACAGTATTGAAAACATAAAAGCTGCTTTTTTATTGTTTCGTTTTTTATTAAGAGCAAAAAAGTGATAAAAATATATACCCAACACGAAGTGACTACACGCCGATGGGACGAATTTATTTCGAGAGCCAGTGGCAGTGCAAATGCAAGTGTACCTGCACCACATTGGTGCAAGGTTTCTGTATACGAGTACCAAATGTATATACGTATATATGCCTGCATTCATGCTAAAATGCCACTAAACCGCAGTCAGCAGGTAAGGCAATAAACTGTGCACCATAAAATGAAATAGAATTGCGTAGCAGTTAAAAGAGTGTGTCAGCAGATAAAAAAATTAAATAAATAGAAATAAAAGCAACGAAGCTAAAAGATACATGTATGGGGCATAAAACCAGGAAAAAAGTAAATAAAAAACTTCTAACTTCTATCACTACAATAAGACCAAGCAGCTTCAAACCACTGCATCGGTGGAATTGATTTTTGGAAGTAGAGCCGCAATCAAATGCCATAAAAAAAAAACAGGGGAAAAAATCATGTGGAAAATCGTCGAATTTTATAGTTCCATCTAACTGTTCACTTATAAAGAATCAACTAGTTGCCTTTAGTACACGATGTGCAGTCGAGCCACTGGCAGTCGTCTGCATTTATGGGTTCACTTGATGGTCACATAAAATTCAAGTATTAATTCGATTTTTTAGAATTTTCTCTGCAGACTTTTAAACTAGTAAAGGCATGTAAGAGCGTTGAAGGTAAGGGGGTATCAATTTTGTGTAAACGATATAGTATTGCAGGCATAGTTGAAATGAACGTTTCAAGTGGGCAAAAAAATAAAAATAAAAATGTAAAAAAAAAATAAAAAAAAAATTTAAAAATTGTCATTAATATATTTTGCACTAAAATGAGTAACCGATGTTCGTTGATTTTCATCTAAGTGCACTCAGTCTACCATCGATCCACTATAAACGTCAGTGGATGCTCTCAGTCAACTGATTTGAGTTGTGTTTCTTTTTAGTTAGCTTGCCACCCTACGATTTGCAGTTGACGGTGAGTACTTTGAAGGCGATGACATCACTTTGGAGGAGTAAACTTGCATTTTGAGTTCTTTTAGATATATTTCGGGAACTTTTTGATCAATGTGACATTATTTTTAGTGTATTTTTGTTGGCGCAATGTTAAAAATAAAGTGACGAAAAAGTTCAATAGCCAGATAATAAAATAAAAAATAAATGCGCAGTCCAAGCGGTTGGTTTCAGTACATGAAATCAGCAAGAGGCTTCCCTTCTTGAGCTATTTCGATATTAGAAGGGATATTTAAGCAAAATTTGGCATACTTCATGTGGCCAGAGCGAATCTCTAACGACTGTTTGGGCTCATTACAAACTGAACGACTTACAATTGCGATAGTTTCGGTACTTCGTTCAGTGCATTTCACTGAAATACTCAATATTGAATATATTGACTGGAATGTATCAACTACACTGCGTTAAGCAACAACAACAATATAGATACTTATTGACAGGTGTTGACAATTGATTTGTTTCACACTTAATTTTAATTGTTTTCTATAAAAAATACTGGTTATTCTCCTACAAAAATAATATAAACGCAATCTTCAAACTTTATGCGAATTTAATAAAAAATGCAACAAATTTCCAAACATTTCAATCAGAATTTAGTTGTTTAATAGTCCACTACATTTTGGCATAATAAACTTCAAATTTCAAGTTACTCAAAAGTCGCGTTGATTTTTGACAATTTTTTTCTTTTTTTTTTGGTTGATAGAGTTGGGTTTTTCTTCCATATAAAAATTTAATTGTTAATTTTTCGATTCCAATATGCCATATATTGGCATTTCTGGTATTCTTAAGCTAAAAAACAAACGTTTTATTTGATATCGCAGTTTATTTTTACTTGTCGTCTTTGCTAGAATATCTAAAGTTGCCTCTAGTGATTGCTACCTTGAGGAACACCAGCCATTGGAAACGCTTCAGAAATAAATTCAGATATTTTTTAAGTAAATTTGCTTTTTCGATAGATGTGCTCTAACATTTTATACAATTTGAGTGACGTTAGTTTTTGATTTTACGTAAAAGTTCTTCCTGCCACATTTCGTCAAACGCTTCTTTCTTGAAAAGTTTTTGGAATTGTCCAGCCATCAATATTGGCGCGACCAGGAGACTTTGAGTTTTTTAACCGTGTAATTTCAGTCTGGACCACGGATGGTTTTACGCAGGGTATCTGTTTCTCAATAGGGCAAGGACAGTCAAGGTATGATTCGATCCTCCGATGTTCCTGGTTAAGGTTGAATTGCTCAAAAGTTTCTTTTAGATGGTTGGCTTTACATTTATTTGATCTGCACTTGATGTGTTGTTGACATCTTTTTAAGGAACCTTTCGTATTGGAGATTGTTGTAAGTGCCAGGTGGCCTACCAGATGTTATACTCATCATCTCTATGGCCGCCTTACTCTTCACACCTTAATCCCCTGGATTACTACCCATGGGACGTAGCTGAGCGTGAAACCAATAAGTATCCTCATAACACCATTTCTTCACTGAAGGCTGCAATTAGTACCGGTATGCTCAATATGAATAAGGAGCATTTGACTCGGATCGAGGGGTCATTACAGCTAATGGAAATTTTATTGAAAGGTTATATAAACAATTGATTAGTTAACTTTCTTTAAAAAGTTATCATTGAATTTTATTCAAAATAAAAGTTTATTAGTTTTACTCTCAACTTGGCCTCAAAAACTACACGCAGCCTGCATACGTACAAAAAAAATTTTTTTTTGGAAGGAAAAACTATTCTTTTGCTTAAATTTTTGAGCGAATTTTTTTCGTCATTTTTACAAAATAAAATAAAATATTTTTTTTTTTACTTTTGCGAAACATTTTTGATTCTGCAGTTTTAGAAAAACACCCTCTCAAGTTTTTTTCTCTTGTTTTTAATAATTTTATATTTAGACCAAGTTTTTTACCATTACTCTTTTAAATACCTTAAATGCCTTCAATAAGAAATTATAAAAATAATAAAATAAGTTAAGCCGCACCGAAGATATTTCACTTGATTTCTGGGGTATTTGGCCAATATTTTATTCTTTACATAATTGAGTCATACCAATATTATCGAAATAAAGAGAAATGACAATGATTTCCTAAAAGAATTGTATTTTATTCATTAGATAAGGAACTATTTGCATTTGGTGGTCTTTGGACGTGTACCGCCGAGGCCGCAGCGGCCATTTGGCCAATATTTTATTCCATACGTAATTGAGCCATACCAATATTATCATAATAAAGAGAAATGACAATAATTTCCTAAAAGAATTGTATTTTATTCAAAATCAACACCGGCCCTTGAAACTTAACCGCCCTTTATTATCTCTGCATCCGGGTATTGCAAAATTTTTAGAATTTAGGAATAAAAGCCCCAGAAATGTCGCAACCATTACAATGGAATGGCCCTAATATTTTATTATTCCTTATTCGATATTCGTTAAATGACTGGAAAATTATTATTTTAACAACATTCGCCGGTTCGCCAGTTACACCGTTCAAAACTCTGCGAGTATTTCTAGAACGCAAAGAGTTTTCATAAAAACCATCAGCTGCATACCGCAAGTAAGAGGCTAAGCACTTATTTATTCACAAAATTACTCATTTACTGAAAAACAGTTTAATTTTGCGGTGAAGGAACAATCGAAATCGAACTTTTTGCATTAAACTAATGCTCACTGTGCCGCGGCCAATCTCTTCACCGCAACACTCAATTACACTACAAGTGAATGCCATTCTCGACCAAGTGGCATTTGGACTGCATTTCTGTTGGCCATTATACAATGCCGCCACAACATAAAAGTGGCTTTCGGTATAAAGTGGAGAGCGATTGCGATGCATTTCTTATGCTTTACATTTTTTTTTTTCAGTTAGTTGATTGGCCTATTCGCAGTTTTCATTCAATCTTTTTTTGTTTTGCGTCAAGCAACGGAGAAGTATTTAGGTCGCTAGGCCAGGCCAGCTACGCGATTCGGTGCATCACAATGCTGCCAATTTTTATGTTGGCCAACTTTTTAATTTCGCGGTTAAACCCAACGCTTTAGGTAACACTTGATGGGAGAGACACAAGGCGAGATAGAGGCAGTTTCAGTGATTTGCCCTCTTTCCTTTCAAATTTTTTATCAATGTGAGTGCCTTTGTCGATTGGCTTATTGTTGCATAAATGAAGGCGACTGACTCTCTCTTGATGGGGATTTCGAAAGCTCATTTCTGAAAAAATTGACGAATTGTCTGGGAAACTATTTTGACAATAACACTTAGAATAATGAAGTTGTGGTGTTGTAGGTATGTATTGGCACTGAAAATAAAGAAAAAAGGAACATATCAAAATAAACTTTTAAAAAATCGATAATTGAAAATAAAACTGGAGTTTTTAAGTGCAAGAATTTCTAATATAGGATTTATGGTTTTTTTCAATTGTTATGTCTCAGCACCAGTTGAAGTTGCCAATCACATCCAGTTGCCGAAATGTTCAGTAGGGTTGACGTTTCTTTTTG
Organism: Anastrepha fraterculus; assembly: GCA_037575425.1. Taxonomy (NCBI): domain Eukaryota; kingdom Metazoa; phylum Arthropoda; class Insecta; order Diptera; family Tephritidae; genus Anastrepha; species Anastrepha fraterculus. Next base: position 17,878 of record JAYXIM010037506.1, on the reverse strand, counting down.
CGATGTTTCACGCGTGCCAAACGTGTGGAAATTTGCAAAACTATGGTATCAAAATTCCGCCTCAGTTGTATCCGAATTTTGGTAAAAAAATCTTCCTCTCCGACGTAGCCCATTTTTGTTTCAGCATTCTTGCTTTAGTTGAATTGCTTATCCAATCGTTCCTATTTCATCACATTTCTATCATTCTGTCTATCTATCGTTCCTATTTCATCACCCTATGCAACAACAAATATAAAATTGGCATTCGAAAACTCAATGACAAGGCTCTAAAGGGTATTTTAGAATTAGCCGTCGACTTTTCTGAAAATTAGCATAGGATTGAGTAGAGTATGAAATTAACTGAAAAAATTAAAAAAAAAATCTTATAAGTTTGAGATTTTTTCTATGTTGAAAATTTTCGTACAAAGCTTTCTAGATAAAATATTTTCGCTTCTTTTTAATATTTTTATGAACTTTTTTTAATTTTCTAGAATAAAATATGCCTTTAGAACACTTTTTTTTTAAAGGGAAATTTTGAAATTTTTTTTATTTATTTAATTTTTTTTAAAAATACCCGCTCATTAGACATTTCTTGAAATACGTGAAATTTTTGTTTCCAAAAAAAAATTTTTTTTTTGAAAATTTTTAGGAAATTTTTTTATTCCTTTTTGACTTAATATTTAAAAAAAAAAAAAACCTCATTAAAAATTTTTTAGAAAAAATTTGTTTTTTTTTAAAAAGCATAGGATTGAGTAGAATATGAAGTAAACTGAAAAAATTAAAAAAAAAATCTTATAAGTTTAAGATTTATTCTATATTGAAAATTTTCGTACAAAGCTTTCTAGATTAAATATTTTCGCATCTTTTTAACATTTTTATGAACTTTTTTTAATTTTCTAGACTAAAATGTGCCTTTGGAACATTTTTTTTTAAAGGGAAATTTTGACATTAGACATTTCTTGAAAAACGTGAATTTTTTTTTTCCAAAAAAATTAATTTTTTTCCTGAAAATTTTTGGGAAATTTTTTATTTTTTGACTTATTTTTTGTAAAAAAACCCCTCATTAAAACTTTTTTAGGAAAAATTTGCGTTTTTTTAAAAAGTAAATTTTGTTCCTAAAATTTTTGGGACATTTAAACAATTTTTGTTTGTTTCTTTTTTGACTTAATTTTTGTAAAACAACACCCGCTCATTAGACATTTTTTGGAATACGTGAAATTTTTTTTTCCAAAAACCTAATTTTTTTTCCTGAAAATTTTTAGGAATGTTTTTTTTTGTGTTATTTCGTTTTTGACTTAATTTGTGTAAAAAAAACAACCCTCATTAAAGATTTTTTAGAAAAAATTTGCGTTTTTTAAAAAGTAAATTTTTTTCCAAAAATTTTTTGAGACATTTTTTTAATTTTTTTTTATTTCATTTTTGACTTAATTTTTTGTAAAAAAAAACCCTCATTAATAGCTGAGTTTATTCTCAGTAACTCGTCAAAGTTTTATGGTGAGGCTCCCATAATTTTTCGAGTTATATTCAAATACGTAATGAACCGGCACAGATATCTATTTTTTGACTCAATATAACGATTTGGAGGTTCTAAAATTATATCGTATATTGTCAATCAATGCGATGGATGTTTGGAAGATGAGGTGAAATCATCTCAGCATCTTCTCCTTAGCTGCCTTGCTCTGGCGGTGCTAAGACCCAGGCATATTGGCTCTTACTTCTTTGCTGTGCCTGCTGATATAGCTGGCGTTGACATTAAAAATCAGATGAATTTCATTAGTAGCACAAAGCGATTGACTCAAACGCAGCACAGTCATCGTTCGTAGTCCACAAAATCTAAACCCACCCTCCTCACCATCCCAGCACCACCTCTCCCCGTCCTCTCCTCGCATCGCATCGGTCTTCCTCTCTCAACTCACCTCCTTTATAATGGCACCACAAAGAATGAAACCCTTTTTCCTCGTCCAAGTGTGCTCATTCCTTGGGCAACCATACCAATCTAACCTATTGTCAATCAATATTTTTTCCCAAGATACAGCCACAAGTTTTTTTTAATGGACATTTTCGGTTTGGGTTTTAATTCCTTCGTTTTGGGTTGAATTTAAAATACCAACTTTCATTCTCCCATTCTCTATGCTATAAAGCTTTGATTTGCATTCTTAATGATGGCAACTTTGCTCTTATTTCTCACTTCTCCATATTTAACTTTGCACTTTTACTCCTCTGTCACCTTTCAATCGACTCCATTCCACTTGACCCGTAAAAAACATTGGGCATTTTCCCTCATTATTGTTATCGTTGTGAAGAACTTTTTACTTTGATACCCTTTAATGATGGCCTAACGACTAAGGGGTAAACTAATTCCCGAAATTACAAATAGGAAACAATTTATTCGTTAAAATTTTTCATTGCAGTCTCCTTTTATATAGTTTCCTTTCAGCCAACTTTTCTCAAATTCGTTGATGACTTCCGCATTTGATTAATATGATTTCTCGAGATTCTCGTAATAGATGTTTTTATAATCGATACCTTCTTAGTTATGTCCAAATCTTAGTTCGTTGTTTCAAGTGTGAAGGTAGGAATCGACTAAGCCTCGGGAGGCTAAATCTGGATGATATGTTTGGTGAAGGAGCGTCTCGTAATCTGCGAAAGCTCATGTAGTCCTCACAATTGAAGGAATATTTCTTGGCCAGATGTACATAAAAGCTTGACATTCATGTAAAGTACACTCAACTATCTTGGAAATGCTGTGTTAGTAGTTGATTAACCCTTTTCAAAATAGCCCGAGAGCGACCCAAAAAACTGTTCACATGCCACTTTTGGTCTATAAAGCCACCTACCTCGGACTTCATTAACTATTATTTACCTCTAGAATTCCATTATTCGTCTATTCCTCGATTGTTTATTTGTGATAATTCAGCATCAGTTTTGCGACGAAATAAATTCAAGCGATACCAATGAGTCCCCTAGGACAAGCTTTCGTTTGGATTACGCGATGTTTTCTTTTGTCTTGAGCAAAGGAAATTCACTTTTTTCCATTTCATTAAAAATGAGAAAATAGTTGTTAGGTTAGGTTAGGTTAGGTTAGGTTAGGTTAGGTGAAGTCGCTGTCCTTCGACACACCTGAGCCGGTTAGATGGCCCTTATGATACCACCGGAACTATCTTACTCTTACACTACTTGGTCATCTCTGAACCATTATGGGGCCTTTGATAAGTTGGCTGTAGCTAGTGTGAAATCCGCAACATCCGCAATGTTGTCCAGGAAAGCGAAACCGATCAATTTCAATCATCTTCTACACAGAGCCATGCACCCGCGTAGAAGGTGTTCGATTGTCTCTTCCTTTTCTATATCCTAACAGCTTCTACAATGGTCACTGAATGGTGCTCCTCTTCTGCTGGATTGTCTGCTTGTTAGACAGTGCCCAGATAGGAATCTTAAGTCCTTCCTACTTAATTTGAACAGATTCTTAGTGTGACCCATCTTCCATTCAGGTCACGTTTGTCTACTGATAGTGCAGGTGCTTAACTGTATCCAGTTGGAATTTAGAACCGTAATGGTGTGTCTGTCTATTAAAAGTTTACATGTTTCCAAGGGTATGGGTAGTATGTCGTCCTTGGCCTGACTAATTTGGAGCAAGGAGCCAAATCTGTTACAACAAAACTATTCGATGGATAAATCTGATAATTATAATAAATTTTTTTGTTTGTTTCTTAAGATCCTCGGGATTTTTGTTTTATTATCTGACCCCCTCGTTCGCTAAATTCTGAACAAGTTTTGACTGTTAAACAACGGATTTCCATTGGTCATCTCAACATTTTGATCAGTTTTCACTACTTGGGGTTTTTGTTTTTGTGATTGTTTATTACTTTTTAAAGTGAAACTTCTAAGGTGTCAATGGACGAGCGAGAATGGAAAGTAAAATTTCAAGGCCATGCAACGTTTTGGGAATTTTCGTTCCGCGAGAGAGAAAAAAGATATAACGTAGAGGAAAAGGAGAGAGAGAGCTATACCTTATATATATCTTAGATACACTTTAAGCTATATTTCCTGAATTTTTCCTTGTGGTTGCTAATTTCTAATGAGAAATAACACTGCCTACTTTTTGGCGCTTGTTTGTTGGTGCAAACTTGTAGGAAATATATTTGCAGTGTCTAATTTTTGGCGTTATATTTCCTTGGTGCCTACTGTTTGGGACGTTTTTTGGTCCCAATTTTTTTTGCGTTTTTTTTGGTGCCTACTTTTTGGCGCTTATTTCCGTTTCCTGGCTAGTGCGTGTGCATACTACAAAGTGCTATCCATTCCGGCGTCGGATTTATTGGTATTGCCTTGCGGTAATTTGTGCCGTTGCTGTGGTTCTGAAATCGCTGCGTTTGTGCGCGTGATAAAAGCTCGGAGTAGTGCGCGTTATTGACACGGTTTGTGTCTGGCGTTTACCTACATCGGTCGACCCTTCTCCGTTTTTTGTAAATTTTGTGTATTTGTATTCTCTGCGAATGTTCTGAATTTATTTAGATATATTTACCTGTATATCTCTCTCTCTCGTTCCCTCTCGGGTCTCTCCCTCTTTCTTTGTCTGCCTTGAAAGTTTCACTTCTGTTATGTGTACTACGCTACACGCACTTCTTTAACTCACTTTCTTCCATATTAAAAATTATTTGTACACAACAAATTCATTACGCCATTTACTTTTGTCGCTTTAGAAAATAGTTTTGCGGCTATTTTTTTCAAATGCCTTGACATTTTCGCAAACCCTGTACCCATTTTCCATTCATGTGACTTTATGATAAACGGCTTCGATAGCAGCCTTAGCACTCATCTGAGTTTTTTTTGCCATTCTCTACTATTCTTTCGCTGCACGCATCTGGGCTACCCTATTTTCTTTGGCCCATTTCCCTGGAATTTACAAATTTTATTGTCTTCTTTGAAAATATTTGTAATTGCTTGCTTTTCTCTTTTCATGCCCGCTTTCGGTTTCTTTGCATTGTGTGAGTGTTCATTTGTAAAGTCATCTTCTTGACGGCATTCTACTTCTTTTGTCACAATTAACCGTCATTCCTCTGCTGCTCCAGCCTTAAGCTCATTGTCATTCATCTCTTGGCAACGCAATCACCGGACCGTTTGTTGGCAACTTTTGTGGGTTTTCCAAATAATATTGCAATATTGGCTGTATTCATCTGCAATCGGCTGCAATGCGATCTCTCAGGTACTGGCATTTAATTTACTGCAAAATAGTCCAACTTCAATTCGCTTGCAGCAATTCCGATGCAAGTTGACTTTTTATTACATTTTTTACTGCAAATGTGTCGACTGCCAGCCAAAGAGAATGGCAGGCAAAGAGTTACAAATGGAGTTACAGTTGCCGGCTATTACATTGACTCCGCCACACATTTGTTGCATAAGAATCGTGCACTCGCGAGGCCTCTGTGGCAGTTGTGAGTGTGGCGTTGTGTGCTCTTAAATGCTGCCACCTGTTGTTTTATTTTGCTGTTACTGCCGTTAAACTTAACTTTGCTTCTGCGAGTACTGCAAATATCGAAACGAATGTGAGTCTTTCGAATTTTTTGCTTTTTCTTTTGTTTGCTTGTGATTTTTTGTTTGTGCATAATTTTTTTTCGTATTTGTTTCTTTTTGTAATTATTGCATGTACTCGTGTGTCTTTTGGTATTTGATCTACTGTTTGCGTTTGTTATTTGAAAAATTCATGTTCATTAGAGCGTTTCTAGAGTGAATGTTTTCAGCGTCATTGCATCAGCCACATTTTCTGAGTTGCATAACAAATTGGTAGCCATTGGCTTAGATAGTAAATTTATTTAATTTTTTACATTTTCCATAGTTCTATTTTGCCGTCAAGGCATACACTTATTGACATGAATATACATACATACATATTCAAGAAAAAAGCTCTAGTAGGGATTATGCTATTTAGATCGCTTATGCGCCGCTATGTTCGATTGATTTTGCTTATATCGAAGGAAATCTCCGAATTGCGCGATTAAAGAATTTTTTTCCTTCTATTAATTCAAAATATCCAAACAAAACGTTAGTGCGAGGCTCCAGACAGGAAATGCTGTTTTCTTTTCATTATACAAGGCTCTAGGTTCTTCGTTTCTTACTAAGCGAACGAAACTCAAACTTTATAAAACAATAATTAAGTCTTGCGTTACTTATGCTTCTGAAACCTGGCAGATGCGTAAGGTGGCTAAAGAAAAGCTCAACATATTTGAGCGAAGAATCCTAAATCGCATCCTAGATCGTGTCAAATATTACCTGCATCTTAATGATGTATGCCTAGCTGAGCTAAACAACATGGAAATCGCTGACTACATCAGGCTTCAACGTCTTTACAGGGCTAGGCATGTTCTGAGGATAGAACCAAATGAAATTGTCACGGAAATTGTTAATGTCACGGAAACGCCAACAAAAAGAAAAAAAAAACTTACGCGAATTTTTCAAGCGGCCTAATAGAGAGGTGATAGATCTGGTCGATTAGTGCACGAAAGCACGTTTGAAAATTTTCTAACTCCCGCAAATTCGCAACTTTTTGGTAAAAAAAAAACAATCTGGCATGAGCTCCTTTAATTTTGGTGCAATTTTAAGTCTTAATATAACCTCGAAGGTAAGAATGTTCGAATTTTTTAAATCAATAATAAATCCACTAGTGCCGGGATTGAGATATTTATTATTTTTCGACAGCCTAAACTGGTAGAAATTGCCTCAATATAACAGTGGACTTCTCTGTCTCCATTTAATATGTTTCATGAAAAACTCTCGAAAATATCAGAATTGTTGGGGCCTGAGAGAAGAGATACTTGTCCATAATGACAAGAGATACTTGTCCTGGAGCCCATCGGCAGCCACTTCAACCTCTCCCTACGTAAGTCTCTACTGAGTTGCTGACCAGCAGAAAGATTTTAGAGTTTTTCAGTATTTAATAAGTTATCTTAAAACAAGGTGGTGCAAAATTAATCACCCTATCGCAAAATTTATAACTTAAAAAGTGGCGTCGTGCATCAATAATATTTGACACTTGAGAAGTAGACAGCTGCAGTAAACAAACAGTCAAACAATGGAGCGCGTGCAGGTCAAAACAAAAATGTCCATCAGTCAAAATCGCTATCTTTCTTTATTTAGTGAAAGGATTATAAAAGGTGGTTAAGTTTCACGGACCGGTGTAGATTTTCAATAAAATCCATTTTTAGGAAACTATTATCATTTATCTTCATTATGATAATACTGGTGTGGCTCTTCTTCTTCTTAATTGGCGCTAGGTGGTGGTGTGGCTCAATTACGCATAAAACAAAATATTGGCCAAATGGCCGCCGCGGCCTCGGCGGCACACCTCCATCCGATGGTCCAAATTTTCGATGACGCTGAGGCATTATAGAGGTTCTATGCCATTAATTTGCCGAATTATCTCATCCTTTAGCTCTTGAATTGTTACTGGCTTATCGACCTACATCGTTTCTTTCAAATAACCCCCAAGAAAGAAGTTCAACGGTGTCGTTGACGTTTAGGTGTGGCTCACATTCAACATCGGCCCTTGAAATTTACCCACCCTTTACAAAAACAAAATTTATTGGTAATTAATTTTGCGCAACCTGTTATTAAAGATTTATTTAATATATCAATCAAATTTCTGTAACTTGAGTCCTTGTACTAGGTTGTTCAATAAGTTTTGCGGTTCGATAAGAAAAACACCATTTTATTGTTTGAAATGCAGTTTATTATTCAGTATAGTCTTCCTGAGCATCAATGCACTTGTTCTAATGAGATTCCAATTTATGAATTCCATCCCTGAAGTGAGAATATGGAAATACTGCAAAGTACGCTTCCACAGCAGTTATGACCTCATCCCATGATGAAAAACGCCTTCCACACATGAGCTTTTGTAAGTCTGGAAACAGATTTAAGTCGTAAGGGGCCAAATCTGGTGCATGCTACAACAATTAGAACTTTAACTTACGGATTTTAGCCACTGTCAAAATGCTTTTGTGACACGGTGCATTGCCCTGATGAAAAATATTTTTTTTTGCCTTTGCAAACTGGGTATTTTTTTCTTCAGTTGGTTTAAAATTTAGCAAGTCATTCACAACGAAATTCTTTCCGCCTCCCAAACACTGATATTAACACCCACTTGGCCGTTTTCTGGGCACGAACTCGTTTCGGACCCGAAGAATTAGGTTCACGCCACTCTTTAGCCTCCCATTTTGATTTAAGATCATGGTGATAGACTTAAATCTCGTTCAGAGTAAGGAATCGGCACACAAAGTCCACTTTACCCTTTCGAAAACGCTCTAAATGTTGCTGAGAAAGTCACATTCGAATGTGTTTTTGTTCCATTGTTAGCGAATACGGCATCCATAGTGCACACCTTTCTGAAACCCAATACTTCAGTCAAAATATTGCTGATAAAGCTCAATGAGATGCCTAGGGCTTCGACATATTAAATCTTTTCAAGTCACTCGACGATTTTCCCATATGATTTCCGTATGATTTCTGGGGTTGTTGCTGATTTTGGACGTCCTTGACATGGCTGGTCGTCAAGGTTTGTGCGGCAACCTTAAAGTTCAGCAACACATCTTTATACTATACTAATTGATGGCGCAAAGTTCTCATACACTTTCAACATTCGTTCATAAATTTCCTTTGCTTTTAAGCCTTCCAGTAATAAAATTGAAATCACTGCACGATATTTGGTTTTTTCCATTGTAGAAAACACTGTGACACGTCTCTACTAAATGGCTTGCAATCAAAGAATGAATTGACAGATTGAAATGAAACTTCACATCTATTCTTATGACAAGTGTACCAACATAACAAAGACAATTTTTTTTGGCTGGTAGCAATAGCCTCTGTTATCGAGCCGCGAACCTGAATGAACAGCCGTACAATTATGTCTGTATAAAAGACTCTTCAGAAATCATAATTTTTATTATTTTGTATTTGTATATAGTATCCCAATAGCCCCGCTATTCTTTTTTCAAATAAAGACTTTATTAGCATAAACAGCACCACGGGGAATAAGGTCCAAAAATATGTTAATTTCGTGAATCTTAACACTCAAGCAGTGACACTAACTAAATATTTATATAACGCACAATAAAATGAACGCCGAAACAAAAATCAAAGCAAAAGTAAACACGTGAGAAAACAATCAAATGTATATCACTCCCAAATAAATACACATAATTCTACATATGTACATGCATTTCCATATGTATTAATTTAGTCCAACGTATGTGCTCACATACATAGATGTGTGTATGTATGCCTGTGGTGGTGCAAACATGTGTAAATGGAGGGAAGGACAGAATATAAATAAATTAAATACAATTACATTAGCATTTAAATGCAGACAGATACAAAGCACAATAAGCAAGGACAAGTGAGAGTACAAAGTCGAGCAGAGCTACAATGACTTGTAGGACGAGAAATGGGGAATGCGGGTGGAGTTCGGGCCAATGGGAAGCGACAACTGGCATAATAATCAACAATTGCGGGCACAATGGCTGGCTGAAAGTGAGATCAGACAGACAACAAAGGACACCTTAGATAAACAGACAGGAAGGAAAAGGAAGTGGGGAGTTAGGGAAGCACGGAATTCGAAACGCATTAAAAGGGAGTGCGACAGCAGTGGGAATGATACAGGAAAGAGATGTCGACGGGAAATAAAGGGTATTACATGTCGTGAATGTCAAAGGGAGGAAAGCGATTGAATGGTTGGGGAATAATAAAATTATATAAGAGGAGAGTAGTGGTATAAATTTCAGCGTTATAAGTGGAGTGGCGCGTTTGTTTTAATACTTTACATTCCAACCGAAACCATATATATAGGTTTTTAACTTCAAATTAAAGTTTTTTAATTTCAAATTAAATTTCTTTAAAAGCAAATTAAAGATTTTTTATTTGAAATTCAATTTTTTTAAACTCAAATTAAAGATTTTTGAAAGCAAATTAAAGTTTTTTATAAGCAAATTAAATTTTTTTATAAGCATATTAAAGTTTTTTTATTTTAAATATATTTTTTTTTTAATTCAAATTAAAGATTTTTAATTTCAGATTAATTTTTTTTGAAAGCAAATTAAAGTTTTTTAATTTCAAATTAAATTTTTTTATAGGCAAATTAAAGATTTTTTATTTAAATATATTTTTTTTAAATTCAAATTAAAGATTTTTAATTTCAGATTAAATTTTTTTTAAACCAAATTAAAGTTTTTTAGCTTCAAATTAAATTTTTTTATAAGCAAATTAAAGTTTTTTTATTTTAAATATATTTTTTTTTTAAATTCAAATTAAAGATTTTTAATTTCAGATTAAATATTTTTGAAAGCAAATTAAAGTTTTTTAATTTCAAATAAAATTTTTTTATAAGCAAATTAAAGTTTTTTTATTTTAGATATATTTTTTTATAAGCAAATTAAAGTTTTTTATTTTAAATATATTTTTTTTTTTAATTCAAATTAAAGATTTTTAATTTCAGATTAAATTTTTTTGAAAGGAAATTAAAGTTTTTTAATTTCAAATAAAATTTTTTTAAGCAAATGAAAGTTTTTCTATTTTAAATAAATTTTTTTAAATTCAAATTAAAAGATTTTTAATTTCAGATTAAATTTTTTTAAAAGCAAATTAAAGTTTTTTAATTTCAAATAAAATTTTTTTTTAAGCAAATGAAAGTTTTTCTATTTTAAATAAATTTTTTTAAATTCAAATTAAAAGATTTTTAATTTCAGATTAATTTTTTTTAAAAGGAAATTAAATTAATTAAATTAATTGAAATAAATTAATTTTTAATTTCAAATTAAATTTTTTTATAAGCAAATTAAAGTTTTTTTATTTTAAATATTGTATATATTTTTTTAATTCAAATTAAAGATTTTTAATTTGAAATTCAAGATTTTTAATTTCAAATTAAAGTTTTTAAATTTCAAATTAAATCTTATTAAAGTAATATTGAATATTTACAATAAAAAATGAATACTAACAAGAATAAGAATCAAATAAAACTTTGAAACTTTATACAAAATTTAGAGAAACTTAAATTTTCTTCTAATTTGTAAACTTTTTAAGGCCCTCGCCTCATTTGAAAAGGTGTTTTTTGGGTGTTTCTTTAAAAGCGAGTAAAACAGGAACGAAAAAAGATTTTTTTTTTGGTTTCAGTATTTCAGTTTTTGATCCACTGATAAAAAATATAAATTTTTGTTTTGCGGTATGAGCTTCGTTCAAAAAATTGTCAGCCTTCAAAAAATGGTTTTCCAAAAACAGGTATGTCGCTGGCGAATCGGATTCCAGAACTCACAGGTGTCTGAAATCAAAAAGATAAAAAGGTTTCTATTCAATATGAATGTAGTTATCGTGTGAACTACGATCTTTAAAAAAAATACAATTTGAAAAAATAGCGGACGTTCAACGACGAAAAACCATTTTTTGCCCCTTTTTTTGCCGTAAAGGTCCGAAAAAAATACTAAAAATTTTTTTTTTACGAATATTCGTACCTAAGTGTTATCCTAGACCCCAAACTCAGCTGGATGTCCAACGTAGAGTACAGAGTAAAGAAAGCGAATATACCACTTTACATGTGTAAGGGAATGTTGGGTAAAAAATGGGATCTCCAACCAAAACTATCAAATTGGCCCTACACAGCTATTGTAAGGCCAATACTAACATATGCGGCACTAGTTTGGTGGCCTGCAACAGAAAAGAAATACAACAAATCTAAGCTGAACAAGATTCAAAGAACATGGTGTATCTTAACTACAGGAGCGCTTAGCACCGATCCTACTCAAGCGCTCAATGTACTTACTCATTTACTACCATTTGATTTACAAATTTAAACAATCGCTACTTGCAGCGCCATGAGACTCAGAGACAAGGTCGTACGGTCACAGTAAGATCCTCCTACAGGCACCCTCGCTGCTCAAAAACAGATCAGACTACACAGTCCCCGACCTTAACTTCAAGAAAGGCTTTACGGTACGTTTTCCAGCGAGAGCCGAATGGAGCAAAGGGAAGGTGATACGATATCGAAATCTATACCGACGGTTCTAAGATGAACTGTGGTCTCATTCAATTCGTCTTCCTGACTATACCAGCTTGTTCCAGGCAGAACTTTTAGCGATCAGAGAAGCATGTAAATCACTAAAACTCTACAAGGAAGTTAGTGTAAGAGTAGCAATCTTTTCAGACAGTCAAGCAGCTATCAAGGCCTTAGACTACAACTCCAGCTAGTCTTACAGTGTAGAGAGGAACTATAATTACTTAGTCAGCGGCTTAAAAATTACTCTGAAATGGGTTCCCGGTCACAGGAACATACGGGGTAATGCTAATGCCATTGCTTCACACTATCATGCTTTAGCTGAAAGAAGATGAAAGCAAATAACTACATGTATTACAACAAAAAAACACATGGCCGCCATACAAAATCCAAAGGACAAATCACCTGTTAGGATGTTCTCGACCAAACATCTCACGCATCACTGCAACCCTTACAGGTCATTGGAAAATAGGGGAGCATGCAGCCAGACTCAACCTCCCCTTCAATCTCATCTGCAGAAGCTGTCAGGCTTATACTGCCCACCGCTGCTGTAGTTTGTTGAACTCTTCTGAGTAATAGGATTTGTGCAAGTTTGAAAATCACCATTCATTTCCGTAATCACCTCCTCATTTGAATAAATTTTTTTCCCGGCAGCCATTTCTTGCAATTGGCGAACAAATAGTAGTCCGAGCCATCCTGGGGAGCCAAGTTTGGAGAATAGGGGGGATGCGAAACGAAGGCGAACTTTATTTGCATTAATTTTGCAACAAAAATTTATGAGGCATGAGCTGCTGCATTGCTGTGATGGAAAAGGACTTTTTTGAAAATCACTCGACTTCCTCACCAATCTGGGTGAAACTTGGTGAGTTTTCTTCTAAGAGATGCTACAAACTAAACATAAACTTCATATGTGCCAGTAGTGCCATCTTTCTGATTTCACTCGAACTTTTCAAACCCTCGAATTTTTAGTGCATTACCACTTTTTTGAGCTACTAATAGTATGACCTCCGAAGACTACTAGTTAGCTTATTTAGACGACACTGAGCCTTTTTTATAGCACTTCTGCTTCAAATAGAGTCATGCGTGTAAAGCCAAGTTCCGTTTTTAAAAAAAATTTGGTTCATAAAGTCGATCTTGCTATTAATGCGCAGCTTCAAATACACGCCTGGCACTCGACACGCTGTCGATTCTGAAGTGAGAGGTGTACGAGATCTTGTCATCCATTTTGAGCTGATTTTAGGTTATCATATTCTGATCAGTCGCAAATGTCAGTCAGTCATTTCTTCGACTTATTTCTTTTTCCAGGGTACTTCTCCGGAACAAGAATTCAACTTTTGCAACACCTTCTGAGGCGGCCGCTTCAATCGGCCGGGCTGAGTGCGCATGCTTTGCAATGGACTCTCTGCTTGCTTGGAATAGACTATGCCACTTATTGGAAACTATTGCTTCTGGGTTTGAATTCTATAAACAGATTATTGCCCCTTTACCACGATTGATTTCGTTTTCCCTTGTGAAATGAATCACTGCATGGAACTCAATTGTCTCCATAGTTGTTATTTTCTCCACGATTGATTTCTTTATATCACGATTGATTCTAATATCTTAACTGGCAGTAAGCTGAAGTAATAGTTATATTGAGTCGCTAAGTAGTTGCAAGTAAAAAAAAAACACAAAATCGCCTAAACTCTGCGTGCATTTTTAATTCCCCTTCCTTCTCCATCTCGGAAAGAACAATGCCCAGCCACCCGCCTTAGAAATGCAAATCCAAAATTATGTAATTGTGTAATAAATTTCCATAATATATAAAATGCCTTTTCGGTTATGCCACATATGCCACATGCCCCAAAAAATTGCATAAAAAGCAAATCTCATGAATTTATCTGCCTATCAACGCACATCTAAATGCCTGGGCTACCTTTATCAAAGTGATGACGTGCGTTGTATTTAAGATAAAAAAAACATCACGAACATTCACATACACATGAGCTTATACATATTTTGCACATACATAACATTCCAAAAACAACAAGTCATAACATATTCCAAATAATTTTTTTCCCTTTGCCTACCCAACCGGCCACCACAGCTAATCTAATTCATGAGTCACTACAGAACCTTTTCACCTGGCGTTCCTGAAAACAGAGAACAAAAAAGAAAAAAATAAAATAAAAGAAAAAATAAAAAAAAAATAAAGCACGTCTACCAAACAATATGTTTACACAAGTAAAAAAAAAAAAATTAAATGAAAAAAAATTGTTCAACGCTCACCTGTGGTGGTAGACTGAAAAAGGTTAAGCAAATTTCCATTTTTTCATTGTTGACACTTTTCCGACATAATACACAACATAATGTTGGAAGATAATGGCTGGCGGCTTAGTTGGTAATAATCGAATCGAGAAAAAAAGTACAACAACAGCGAAAGCATTGTATGCATATCAACACCTTTTCAACAAACAAAGGTCAATAAACGAAGCGGCTTGTTGGCAAATAAGTATTTACAGGGGTATGTGTGTTTGGGGGGCATGTGGCCAATATCCATTTGGAAGCAAAGTAAATATGGCAATTTTTAATATAAGTGTGAGTTTAGCTCACATTTGAGCAAATAGCATGCCTGAATATTATGAAACTCAACTCTTTGTTCGGACGTTCGGAAACTTAACTCTTTGGAGGAGTTCGGCCAAATATCAAAAAAAAGAGTGTAAGGCCCAACTACATATAAATATATATATTTTTTTTTTAATTCCCACAACATTCATAAGCTTTCATAGAATTCTGAATACTTTCCCAAATATTTTTTTTTTAATAATTATTAGGTGTCCAACTAAGTTCTCGCTGTCTTTTTTATCAAAATACAACTTTATTCTGAAAAAAATGGTTACAACTGAATCATTGAAGCTTTTGCCTATCGTTGGCTACTACTTTTTCCCATCTTTCTGGTAGATCTCGTATACCGTCGCGGTAAAACTGTTCATCTTTTGAGGCTATCCACGGATCAAGCCATTTTTTGATGTCTTCATATGAATGGAACTGCTGGTCAGCTAGGCCATGTGCCATCGATCGGAACAGGTGATAATCGGACGGCGCAATATCTGGCG
This sequence comes from Anastrepha fraterculus, assembly GCA_037575425.1. Taxonomy (NCBI): domain Eukaryota; kingdom Metazoa; phylum Arthropoda; class Insecta; order Diptera; family Tephritidae; genus Anastrepha; species Anastrepha fraterculus. The sequence continues at coordinate 2,773 of JAYXIM010037506.1, read as the reverse complement.
GGTGGGGTAGGATTTTCCTTTTCAGTGTTTCCAGGTACATTTTAACGGGTTTGGCAACGTGAGGCCGAGCGTTGTCATGATGTAGAATCACTTTTTCATGCCACTCCGCGTATTGCGGCCGCCTCTCGCGCAGTGCTGGGCTCAATCCCATTAATTGAAGTCGATACCGATCCCATCCCCAGTGATGGTGTCGCTTGGTTTTAACAGTCCATAATTAATAACACCAACTTCTAAATTCTATAGTTTTGTATGTAGTTTTGCACCAGTGTAAATACTATGCTGTCATTAGGTAATAAGATCTCTTTTGCTGAATATCTGTATTCTAAGATAGATTGCAAATAAAGTATTTCCATTAAAAAAAAAAAAAAAAAAAAAAAAAAAACTTATTCCTACCAAATATATAGCATAACCTTCGCAGCGTGAATATTTGGCCGAGGCGATGACGTAGAAGCATGACCGGACAGCCCCCATGACTTTCTTTTCTTTGGATTGCTGTAATGAATCCTTTTTTCATCACCCGTCATGATGCGATGAAGAAACCTCTTCCTTTTTTGTCGCTAAAGCAGTTGTTCATAAGCGAAAAACGACGTTCAACATCCCTTGGCTTTAACTCATAAGGAACCCATCGCGCCTATTTCTGAATTGTTCCCAAACCATGCAATCGCTCGGAAATGGATTGGCGAGTAACTCCGAATACTGAAGCAAGCTCTTCTTGCGTTTGACACGGATCCTCATTGAGCAATGCCTCCAATTCAGTGTCTTCGGAGGTTTTTGACCTTCCTTCACGCGGACTGTCGTCAACATTAAAATCACCGTCTTCGAAGCGACGGAACCAATCTCGGCACCTTGTTTCACTTAAAGCAGCATCTCCACAAACTTTTTCTAGCTCTCGATGCGCTTCAGCCGCCGTTGTTTTCGAATGAAAGAGAAAAATCAACACTTCACGCAAATGACGATTATTCCGCACAAAATCAGACATTTTCGTAAAACCAAAAGTATATGATACCAAAACAAAATCAATAATTTGTCGAAGCAGTTTGTTTAACATAAGTCTAAGCTTGGCTTATGACATTTAGGTTATGTTAAAATCGATTAGCACACACTGCTGGCGGCATCTATTGACAAACAGCGGGAACTTAGTTGCGCACCTACTAGATTTTATTTTAAAAGATGAGAAGTCATGATAAAAATTTCCGAATGAAACGAGAAAATAAAAATTGTTTTTTTGTTTTAAATGGAAATGATAATTCAAAAATTTATTTGCAAAACGCATATTTTATCCTTAACAATTAAAAAAAATTTTAAAAATGCTCAAAAGACCCGAAAATATTTCGCTTCAGAAAACGTTGTACCGTAATTTATAACAGAATAAATCCCACAAAAAAATTTGAAGAAAAAAATTTACATTTTAAGAAATTTCAAAATTTTTAACAAAAATTGTAAATTTTGTTTTTATTAGTTTTTTTTTAAGTACATTTTATCTTAAAAGATGCAAAATTAAAAACTTATAAAAATGTTCAACTGAAAGGAATAGCACCGAAAAAATTTAATTTTAAGAGCAGAAAATATTTCACTTAAGTAGAATACCTTTCTTTTGTTTTTATATCCCTGTTCTTCCGCTCGGGAGCATAGTGCCTCGAAAAGACTCTTTCATCGTACACGGTTCTGGGCTGTTGTTTTTGCACCGTCCCATGGGATGTCGGCATCTGCTGGTTCGCGCAATATCCACCTTTTCCTAGTAGTCTTTGACCGACCGCGACCTCTGCTCTCTTGCGGGTGCCAGTGCAGTGGTGCTTTTCTAATCGTATGGCGATGGATAGCGCCAATTGCTGCGTTTGGTTTGCCATAGGATGGGCTTCTCATGCTTTGATCTCTACAGCGCATCTTTGCTGATGGCGTTCTATAAATGATGCGCAGACAGTTGTGGATGAAAGATTGTAGCCTCTGTGTGATGATGGTGGAGACGAGCCATGTTTCACTTCCATACAACAATAATCACTGAACACATGAGCTGAATATTCGCAGTTTAGAGCGCCTGGAGATTTGTGAATTCGCCCATACTGTATGAATTCGCCCGAACGCCGCCCTTACTGTGTTTAGCCTGCAGTTGTTGTCTTCATCTACTCCATCGTCTATTGTGATAGTACAGCCGAGGTAGCAAACGCTTTCAACAAATTCCACCGAGCACCCGTCAACCATTATATGATTTGCTTTGTCGTGGTTAATTCCATAGCCTTTGTCTTGGCGATGTTGACCTCCTTCAGCGTAACTAGTCTGTACGCGCTCGATTGTGTGTCAGTGAGTTTGCAAAGGCGGAGGCAGATGTCATCGACGAAGTTGAGATACACAAGATCCTGGTGAAGCTCCCTACGGTACCTGTTTTGTGCAGGGTCAAGTGGCTTATAACGCTGTCCAAGACAATGGCGAAGAGAAGGGGCGACAGGAGACAATCTTGCCTTATGCCTGCGTTACTGATGAATGGGTAGTTGAAGCCAAGAAACCAAGAAACCAACCTGCAGAGGTCACCTCTTCGTATGACTAATTTTAATCAGATTGTTTGCTAAAATCAAATTTATCTTTATCAAATTCTAATGTTCTAGGTCTACTTAGGTTAGTTTAGGTTAGTTTGAAGTGGTTGCCTACTGTAGGACACACTCAGGCTCATGACCCATTGTGACGCCGCTTGGGGAACCAGCCCTTATCCCTCCTGAAACCAATGTGTACTTTTCAAACATTTCGTAATATTCTTGACTTCGACAGAGTCGATATCTTG
>JAYXIM010037505.1:0-26913 GCA_037575425.1 Anastrepha fraterculus | reverse complement strand
TGATAACACTGTGTGACAAAAAAACAATTAAATATACTTTTATGGAGACCTAGCACAACTTGTGGCTATAGAAAAGCTAAACAAAATGGTATAGGAGAAATTTCCAATACACCCCCAAAATCTCATTTTATGGCCATAAAACCGTTTTTCAGTAGGTTGATGTGAATAATCACTCCTAACTTCGCCAATTTCCATCCGATTTCGAATTTGCTTTTTTAGTTCGAAAGAACAGTGTGTTGACAATTTTTCTGAAATGACAACTGACGAGACTGTAGACGGAAGTATTTGGATTTTTTTTTATTTTTTCTCTATTTTTTCAACTTTGACATAATTTTTACGATATTATCCGATATTGAAGATTTTTTTTAGTACACTACTGTTATAGTAAATTTGCGTCGAATGAGCTATAATTGACTGTAATTGAATTATAATTAATAGAGTTGTGTGAGTTTAAGGATTTTTTTTTTTTTTTACTAATTTGGTATGTAGGCATCGAAGCATGAAAATGATAACAAGTGCCATTATAAACACATAATATTTATTGGAGTATTGTGCAGTGCAACACTGTACGGTATGGTACGGTGCAGTACGGTGCAGTACGGTGCAGTACACAACGGAACTGGTTCCAAACTTAAAAATGCATTGGAAACGGCCCTTTGGAGTTTATAATTTAGTTCAAAGCGCAAGAAAATTACAAATTGAAAATGACTTTCGCTTTTATCAAGATAGTGACCCTAAGCACAAGTCACAAATAATACAAATATGGTTAATATATAAATGCCCCCATATTGCTGAAACTCCTGCATAATCACCGGATTTGAACACCATCGAAAGTTTGTGGTTGGCTTTGAAGACAAATGTAAGAAAATATGGCATTCATAAGAAATCGCATCTTAAAAAGGCGATACTTCGAGAGTGGAGCCAAATTAGTTCAGAATACCATACATAAAAAATCGATTGACTCCATGCCACGTAGGCTTCAAGCTGTAATTCATAATAAAGGATACGCAATAAATAGTCTGGTATCTGTATCTTTTAAGTTGCGGCGTGAATTCAGGGCATGTTTTTTTGCATTGCAAAGAAATGAGTCAACACTTTTTTGTATTTCATCTCGAAAAATAAAATGGAGCGAAATAAATAAATATATGCATACTCGGTTTTCCATTTCCGCAAAATATTATGAGCACTTTACAAGCTGAAGTCCAAAGTAAACAAGACTGACCTAAAATAGAAACGACAGGAGGTTTCTTCTGATAACTTCGAGTTTATTTATCCAAAATATACCACTCTGGCCTCGATACACTGTTTTGTGCGATCGAAAAGCCTTTCGAAAGAGTGCTTCAGGTCATTGACCGGAATGTCCTTCAGTATGTCGGTACAATCCTTTTGGATGTGAACTACGGACGCAAAACGTTTTTCGTTCATGGCCAAATGCAATTTTCCGAATAGGTAGAAGTCACAGAGAGCTATATCAGGCGAATACGGTGGGTGATTGATGGTTAAAATGCGACTTCTAGTCAAAAAATCGGTCCCAAGAGTGAAGCGATGAGATGCTGCATTATCAGGCAATAAGCGCCAGCTTCCACCTTCGCGATATTCAGGGCGAATACGATGAATGCGATGCAACAAACGCTTCAAAACTTTTTGTGGACGATTCCCTTGGAATCGTAAAACCAAATGAGCATCGACTTGATTTTTGACTTCTCCACGCGCGATTTTTTGAGTAATGGCTCGTCTGGGGCCTTCCATTGGGCACTTTCAGGCTCAGTTTTAGGTTCATGTTGGAAACATCACGTTTCATCACCAGTTACAATGTTGTAAAGGAAGTTGAAATGCGATAAATCGATATTTTGGAGATATTCAACTCCAGTTCTATGAATTTCAACGACGATTTTGGTTCATTTTTGATAAATTTACAAACAATTTCGATGGAGTTTTCGGTGATTACTGATTTTAGGCGGGCCTATACGGGCCTCACAACTATCTCTGAAACGTATAAGCCACTCATGAACTCTGGCACGAGATAGACAATCATTGCCATAAACTTTTTGCACCAATTTAAATGTTTCGGTAAACGTTGTACCGATTTTAAAACAAAATTTGATATTAGCTCTTTGTTCGAAACTCATTTTTGTACCGAAGTGACAAACATACTGACACTTTAGACGAAATAGTTTCACTTGTACTGAACCGAATGTCACCAAACTTTCACTGAAAGTCAGCTAGGGATGCAACTTTCAACTCATTGGCTCATTAAAAATATGGCGCCATCACAAAAAAAAAAAAATTATGACGCCAGTCTTGTTTATTTTGGACTTCATCTTGTATTTTGAAAAAAATTGTATCTGTATCAAGTAAGGTGTGAGTGACTGTATGTAAATATATTTTTTCTTTCTGCTTTCTTTTAGCTGTATTTTAGTGCACGTGTAAGTTTGCGCTTCCTATCCATTTACATACACAATTTTATTTTGCACGCTTTTATTTATTTTTGTTTATATTCTCCTGCTCGTTTGTATGCAAAGTTTTCCCATAGACATATTCATGTGTACTTAAAATTGGAAAGTGTATATTTTATGGCAGTTTCTATAGAGTTGCGCTGCATATTCGCAAGTTTTATTTAAAAAAAGAAAAAAAAATCGTTACACATTTTTTTAGCTTTGCCTTTGCTTGTATTCATCTTCCTTACATTATTCGCAACTTTCAAATTATACTTATAACATTTTATTGTTTGCTGTGGATTGTTGGCAAATTTCGTAAACTGCAGTTATCAACTTTTAGTTGCAAAGCCATTTACCAAGAATTCTTCAACAAATATGCTTCCCACAAAACCTTTTAACAGCAGCGCACAAGGAAGTGTGTGAAAATAAAAAGAGGAATTATTTGCATACTTCTGCGTTGTCATGTAAATATTTTCTGTACTTTTCCAAATGCCAGGTAATGGAATCAAACAAAGTCAAATACAGTTGTTGTGTTTTTTCGCTTATACCTGTATGTTGCTTGAATTCGTAATTTTGTCACCTTCAAATTTTCACAACGAAACGTTCAACGATAAAATCTACTTAAAGTTATGGCATTTTTAATTAGTTTATTACTGCGTTAACGAGCAAACTTTCTGGGCTGACATTAGTTTCTCATGCGATGCCGCCTTGCTACATTTATTATAAATTTGCAACAAAATTTGACTATTAAACTTTGCATATTATTTTTACTTACTATTTTACTTAGTAGCGAGTTTAGGCTTGTATTGCATCTAAAAATTACGAGTTGTGGTAAATTGAAGGATATGCTATTGAACTTGAACCCGCACGACTTGAAGACGGTACTTACCGCACTCGGTACAACGACGAGTTAGACACATTTATCAGGAGTGTAAATGTAATTAGGTACATCAAAGCGCAAAGAATTCGGTGGTACGGTCGCATTTTACGAATGGGCAGCGATAGAACTCTAAAAAAGATTTTCGAAATAAATCCACAAGGCGACAGTAGAAGAGACCGGCCGAGGAAACGATGAAGAGATGGCATTAAAGGTGACTTCGGAGCTATGGGCATATCTAATACAAACGAAAAGCTGATGGCGCGGCGAGGTGGAGGGAATTTGTAACGGAAGCACTGGTTCACCCCGGACTGTGATGCTTTGACTATGGTGACATATTTACATATACATAGCTCCCAAGAGAAAATTATAGCATTCCAACATTTTGACCAATTTTGGCTATTTTTCTTTTTTATGTTTCCATCTATTCTTTAAAAATATAGCTCTTTGTCTGACAGAAAATCATACAAATCCAAATTCATATTTTTATACAAAAACTTCAAATGAATTCTGAAGTACTTGAGGTTCAAAAAGGATGTCTTGGGAAACTCGGGGGAAGGTCATGGTAATGAAATATAGAGCTTCTCAAGTCTAAAATAATGCCATATCGATTTTGAAAATCATATAATAAATAACTTAAACTTAATTGGCAGATGGTTCCATATGTAGAAGTCCACGCAAGTGGGGAAAGTAACTGATTGCCATTCACTTGGAATTGGTCAGGACGATTCTTCTACAACTTCCAGGCTTAGCCCAAGTAACCTCTGGGCAACTTTTGAGTACTCGTTCGAGAGCGAGCTAATGTGGGAAGGCGAAGCAATCCAGGATAGCTGGTTGTGCGCTGAGTTTGGGACCCGCCACGCAATAAAAAAAAACACGCACAAAGCCTCGGTTAACAAATAACTAAGTTATAAAAAACAAAATCAATTTCGGCGGTTTTTAGAAGAAATTTTTTTTGATACTGCCGAAATCCTCTCAGAAGAAGTTTTAAATAGAGGGATTTTGAAAAAACATAGACATATAAATAACGATAATAATTTCCGGCATTTTCTAAATATATATTTCATTCACATAGCATTTCGTTCATGCATTTTTCAACTGTAGAACTGGAAAGAGCGCCAGATTATTGCAGCATACTCCAGATGCGAGCGAAAAAAAGTGATATAAAGCAGTTTTATGGTGTACGGATTGGTAAATTCGTTTCAAAGGCATACGCAATGCCTGCTTTTGTACGGCGACAAAGATAGCGCCAAGATTCTTAAATTTTTGTAAGCATTGCAAGATTCTTCCAGAGAAGTTGTACTGGGTTTTTATCTAATAAACTGCGTGATTTTGAAAAAGAAATATGGACGCATTTTTTAATATATAAAGAATCATGTGATCTCAGGCACCAAGCATATAAATTATCTAGTTCGGATTGGACTTTCATCATATCTGCAGTATTCTTAATGACTGAATAAATCTTCAGATCGTCGGCGTATAATAGCAAGTTGGCGAATGGAAAGCAAGAACCAATGACATTTATGAACAGCATAAACAGCAAAGGACCCAGAATGCTACCTTAGGGTATGCCAGAGGTGGCGTAATAGGTTCAGATTGAACATCATCCAGTGTGACAAACCCACCGCCTTCGACTCAAATATAATTTAAGCCGTTGCAGAAAAGTAATAGAATGAAAACCCAGAAACTTTCTCGAAGGCACCCAGAAGATAATGTTGAGATACAATACTCACTAAATACAGTCAGATTTGTAAGTGTAGAACGACCTGATACAAATCCGTTTTGATTCGGGCAAATCGAATTCTTAACTGAGAAATATATTTTATCTTTTATGATGCATTCAAAAGGCTGAAAAACATTAGTGAGCATCGAGATAGGTCTATAATTGTTTCCAGGCATCAGTGAATTTTCCAAAAGATAATGGTAAGGGCAATATTTAAATAAAATAGTCGAAAGAATATCAAGGTCAGTTTGGGTGGAGTTTTTGGGATCCCAGTTATTGGCTAGCACCAGTTGATCATAGCTTGTTCGCTTCTTTATCGTGTTTGAGTTCAATAGATTTTCGTACATTTTAAGGCTTTTCTTAACAACTGCATCGCAATGCTCCAGCTCTTAAATCTAGAGCGCGTCCTTTTCGAACAATGATAAACACTATCTGTCATGGTTGCATAAAGGCCATTTCTTCGCATTACCTGTGTGGTCCTAAGCAATGTTGGAGTGCTTATAGAACATCGGTATACATCAACTTGCACCTATGAAGTATTGAAGCACTTTCTGTTGCCTCTGACTGTAGAGATTTCAACAAAGTAAACTCCTACTTTGTACATTCATTTAAGTATATTTCGGATCAATGCAACGGAAATTTACTAAAACCCAAAAAAGGGTGGTTTATGCTTGCAATCCAAATCTATTGTCTTCGCAAAATTTTTGAGCGACAAGTACGCAGTTTTGATATATTTTAATTGAAACCAAACCAATCTAACAAAGCCAACATATGCACCATTCTGAACTCCAAAATTGAGAACTCTCAATTTTTGTTTTTTTTTTTTGTTATATCAACTAACTACGTTTTCTGCGTCCATGGAATTGGACACAGAGTTCTAGAATACGTTTCGCATTAATAAACCTATTTTCTGTAAATGACCTAAAAAGTCAAAAATAAATATTTCTAGACTCACAGAATACACATACATATATGTATGTAAGTTAACGCACTCTAGAAAGTAACAACAAAAACAGTAGCAAAATAACAAGCACGTCTCAAGTTACGCGGCATGATAACAGAAGCGCTGGCCGGTAGGAAAAATATTAACAATATATACTAGGGGGAATGCCACTGTGAAAATTCAAAAAAAAAAACGACTTCTTTTTTGCATAAATTGTTAGTATAACTACTCAAGAAAATGTGGTAAAAATTTTAAAGCGAAATTCGCTTTATTCCCGATTCTATGTGCACTTAAGTGAGCGCCCGTCGATTCGGCACCGTAGCGCTTACAATACGATGCTTTATTTCAAACGCGTTTTTCTGGAAACGACTTTTTTTTTAATACAGTGGCAACGATTTCTCGAAGACTAATGAACCGATGTTAATTTTTTTTTTCAAAATTTTTGTTATCGCATTGGCTATCGTTGTACGTAGCCGATTTTCAAAATTTTGAAAATAATTATTTTTTTGGGCTTGTTGAAAATCAAAAAAAAAAAAAAATGGTGAAAACCACACATCGAAACTCAATTCATTGCTATATCGCTGCCAGCAGATTTCATTTGTCATTTGATTTTTAACTCGATGCATTTATTTACATAAATTTGTCAATTTTCAATATCTTTTAATAAAAATTTCCATCAACATATTTTAATACATATATAATAAATTGCCTTTTGTCCGAACCTCGAATAATCAATCCTACTTACAAAAAAAAAATTCCCAAAAATTGACAATTTTTTGACCCCCCACAGTGGCGTTCCCCCTTAAACAAAAGCTGGAAACGCCAATCCAGGAAAATACAGAGTCACATGGTAGACCACGAGAGGTGCTGACAGTTAGGCAGTTGGCAGCTAGAAGGTTAGGTATTTCGGGACAGATACCACAACAATCAGTTGTATTAAGTTGAATAACCCGGTTTTCTTTCTATGGCAAGAGAAATAAAAATAATTTTTTAACAGAAACTAGATTTTTTTATTTTACTATTGTAAAATAGGTGCTTACAGCCTTGGTTGGGTTTGGTATTTGGCTAAGCTCCACGTCCCATTTGTGGTGTGAGTGAAATGGAGTGAACTACAGTTTTATGACGTCGAAACTTAGCGTTGATAAATTTCGCTTAGAATTTCTACTGCGCAACTTTTGTGATCGATTTTAAAAACAAGTGATTATAAGAGGGCTTAAAACTAAGTTTTTGGGGCACACTTTGAAGCTCAGGAGAAACTATCAAAAAATGCACCCTAGCAACCTATTCTTGCACCAATTACAGATCTCATCGCCTATCAATTAACTCAACAATTATATTGTGCCCTAACTACTTCAAAGTGTTACTAAGTGAGTTGTTTAACAAGTTTTTAAGTATTCTCTAAAATTCTTTCTTTGTAAACTTTAAGAAATGTTACATTATCTGCATTAGAACGAAATAAATAAATTACAAGTTTCATTTAGTTTTGACTGAATTGTTTAACATTAATCTGTTTTTTATCGCCCATAAGGTCTACTGCATGTTTAGATTATTAAGGTGGTTTAGAGCTCAAAAATTTAGAGAGTCTTCAGAATTTTTTTTACAAAAAAATAAAAGAAAAACGATATTAAAGTTTCTTAGGCTTTTTATTTAACTTCTTTTACATACAAAAATGAAAAAAATTGATTTTTAGTTTTAATAATTTTAAAAATGGTGCAAGAAAAATGGACCTGGAAGGTGTTGTACATTTTGGCTATTCTATTTATCTGAAACACAAAAACCAAAAATATTAGTAATCAATATGACCGCACCCATATCCCGCTACTAGAATAAAAAAATTAACAAAATGGGGCGGTTGTGAATTTGACACTCTAAAAATCGGGTTTTATCAGGTTTTTAATAAACAAATACGAATTGATTGAAATCATAATATGATTCTACTACGGTCGATAGCCATTGATGTTGTGAACAACATATTAAAATTTCAGACGATTCTGTTGAATAGCTTTTTTTGTTAACACTAGACCGAAAAAAGTATTTTTGAGATAATTGAGCTTAAAGTTTTGAGAGTGCATAGTTGCCATTGATGCTGATGTGTGACGAATCTGACTCTACCTGCTAAAACGGCTGTAGAATCGAAAATACTAGGAATGTCCTTTCAAAAATTTGACAGTATATTCTGAAAAGCCTATACTTTCGAGATATCAATAACAAAATCGATTTTTTGAAAATTCTATACCACCGGGACCCCTTAAATGAATTAATTAATAAGACTGTCACTGAACAGCGTAACATATGACAAAATAAGTGAGATTTTTATTTTAAAAAACATTTTGTAAGAAGTAAAAACAAAAATTAAAATAAGTTAAAAAAAAATATAGAATTAAAAAATTACAAAAAATTTATAAAAAATTTATAAATAAACTCACTAAATATTGAATTTTAGTTTTTTTTTTAGTCTATCAGTAAATTACTTTAAAATGGACAGCAAACCTCTTACCGAAATTCCGGATAAAGAAGAAATAGGATTGATTTAAACGAGGTCAGAAAAACTGAAGCTCAAAATATAAATACATATAATTTTATTTGTTTTACAAAAAGCAGTACTATGTTAACTGTACTGTACTCTTCTCTGTTATTCTCGAGACGTTATCGTAATGAGTAATCACATTAGGAGTCCCCTATTTGATTTCTGCCAACGCTCTCACTCACACTAACCAAATATGTTGTATCCACTGAATTATGTTGAGTGCATTTGAAGAATATCTATCAGCGAAGTCGTGAGAAAGCAAATTAACTGTAATCGAGAGGAAAGCAGTAAAAAATATTTATTGAACTTATTAAGTGAACAACGGCAAAACAAAAAAAAAAATAAAAAATTATGAAGAACAACGACGTAAACACTAAAGTTGAAAAAATATGACCACACATATTTACATATTTGGTAAATAATGACTCTCTGTTTTCTCTTTAACAGTGAATTATTGGAAACAACTGTGAGATTTACGTAATTTTATTGTATTTACATAAACACAATCATCGCCCAACTAAGGACTTACTCATTTATCTAAGCACACACCACGGGGTAGTGGACACCATAACCAAATCGAGTACATTTTTTTTTTATTTTGTATCCTAATAAAATTTTAACAGTGTTGATACACAAGTGATTTAATACATTCCAAATTTTCAAGATAAAATATTGTGTAGCTTCATTGTTGTTGGTGAAGTACATGAAATAAAAGTATGAAATCCCGCTATCATGCCCGCTGCGGGATTAGTGACGTTAGATGTTGCCATTTAGCCTCTTCAGGCGTGCGGACATAACTAAGGAAAAGATAAAATACACAAAATAATATACACCAGCAACTTACGAGAGGGTGCACCAATACACAGTCGTTCAGATTAGGGAGAATGTAATAAAAGAAGCGGAAAACAAATAAATCTCTCCGAAATTTGTTCTAGGGTTTCTGGATTCCTTATCTCGAATTTTTTATTTTTTTTATTTATTTTATAAGGGCGCGTACACCCTTTTTGGGGGTTTGGCCGAGCTCTTCCTCCTATTTGTGGGGTGCGTCTTGATGTTGTTCCACAAATGGAGGGACCTACAGTTTCAAGCCGACTTCAAACGGCAGATATTTTTATGAGGAGCTTTTTCATGGCAGAAATACACTTGGTGGTTTGCCATTGCCTGCCGAGGAGCGACCGCTATTAGAAAAATGTTTTTTATAAATTTTGGTTTTACCGAAGTTCGAACCAACGTTCTCTCTGTAAATTCCGAATGGTAGTCACGCACCAACCCATTCCGCTATGGCGGCCGAATTTTGTATTACCTTTTATTGAACCTAAATTAGAGATCGAATGTGCTGGTTATATATTTCAAAAAATCTAATACAATTTTCATAAAAATTGTTACTAGGAGATTTTGAGGTCCCTGTTAAAGTGAAAAGTTTTATACAATCCGGAATAATTTTATTATTTAGTATTTATTATTTATTATTTATTATTTATTATTTATTATTTTTTATCTATTATTTAGTATCTACATATTTTCTATTATTTATTATTTTCGCTCTACCCTCTATTCACGTTCCGCTTTGCTAATTTCTCCACTGTTTATGCGCTTTTTATCCACCAATAAGCGATCAACACATTTTGGTTATGATTAAGTAAGAAGAGGAGATAGCTGAAGTAAATGATGAGCAAAAAACAAGGAAAAAATGCAAAAAGAAAATGAACTAAATTAGGTTTACTTTCGCAGGATCGCAATTGAGTAGTAATAGGATTTACTCTGACTGTGCTGCCACACTGGTCGTAATAGTCCTCAGTGAAATAAAATTCAATTTCAGAAGAATGCTATTTTCCTTTTTCGTACATATTACCATAACCTCGATTAATATTTATATATATATATTTTGATACATATGTAGCCTAAGTAAAAATTCTGAACAAATCAGTTTATCAGGTATTTCACACCACATTATTTTAAACTAAATTTATTCAATGGAATTTTTACGCAAAATATTAAACATTATCTAGATGCTGGTTGTACTTTGAACATAACATGGAATTCGTTTAGTGTTAATTATTGAGTTCAGCTATCAAAGTTGTCTCAGTGAAAAACATAAAAAAATTATATAAACATAATTTGAAAATAGCGCGTAGCTTAAACTGAACTACATAAATGTTTCAGAGCCGATAACGTACAATCAAATAATAAGAATACTTTCTTCTCATTTGATTTTTACAAAAAGTTCTTCTGTACCGTAAACTTTCTCTTTAATTTGCCTATTATTAGTGAAATATGTGCAGATTGGGTTTTCATACAGGTACTATTCTTCTACTATCGAGAACAATATCGTAATATCGAAACAATAGATCACACATTTTTGGTATCAAGCCGTTCCTTTCTACCGAATGATCTTGATTTTGGCTTGGTGGAAATGCAAATAAAAAAAAGACTTTAACAACACTCAGCATTATTATGAATTGATAGAAATGTATAGAGCAAGAAATACATTTTGGATAAAACGAATGGTGTACCCAAATTTTATTTCAACGAAATCAAAAAAGAAAACAATAGATGAGTTCCTTAAAAATTAAATCTTATAAAATATTCTATAAAAATTCTTTAGATGATTTTAAATCTCTCATTTTGGATCTTTCACTTAAAAGAGCAAGATCAAAAATATATTGGAATGTTAAGCCACTTGTGGAAGGAAAACATAAAGATGTTATGTGTTTACTACCATATATGCCGCCAGTTTTTCTGTCACATTTTAAGAATCGTAAAATTTCGAAATGATAACAATTAATTTAAATAATTAAAGCTGCTCGTGAATTATTTATTTATTTTATTTATCAAAAGAGTAACAATTATAAATAACTATTCCACTTAAAGAGCTAAAGCACTGGCTACTATGGCCTTCGGCTATTAGTATAATAAAGATGACAGCGTGTCTTATAGCCTTAACTTACATCTAGATACATAGTCACAAATCTTATTTAAATTGTATACCGTTGACTGTTTGAGGAGTTCCGATGGTTTGATGCTTGAGAAAAAGGATGTTCTGATATTTTGTAGGGAAGGACAAGTATCTATCAGATGAAGTGTAGTAAATTCGTTGGAGCCACAAAAAGGGCATGTAGGCTTCGGTGAACCGCTGAGCAGGTGGGCATGTGTCATGAGTGTGTGACCGATTCTCAGTCGAGTAAAGATTTTTGCTTGGTGACATAGTGCAGATGGAGGGTAGATATTTTTTTCCCCAAAGGGGTTAAAGTTTTTATAAGGATGCTGATAAATGTTCCATTTAGTTGCTGCGTTATCTGCGGCAAGTTCTTTCGCTAGTACCTTTATGTAATTGCAAGTGATATAGTCAAATGTGTGTAGAGGTTCCTTATTCGCCTCTTTCGCTCTCTTGTCAGCTTTTTCGTTACCATTTATCCCAGAGTGCCCAGGAATCCACATAATTTTGATTGCACCTGTGTGTATTGAAATTATATTGCGGATTTTTGTTATCATTGGGGTGTCATTTGTGGGGTTTAAGATAGCTTCGATTGAGGATTTGCTATCGGTGCAAATTAAGTGCTTGCTACATTTCTGGGAGGCAAAGATTACTGCTTGAAGTATCGCAGCTGCTTCAGCTGTAAATATTGAAGTGAATCTTGGCAAAATTCCGGCACAGATGGTAACACCTTCTGCGTTTGTCACTGCAAACGATGTGCAGGTGTCGGTTTTTGATCCGTCGGTAAAAATGATCTCCCAATCTTTCTTTAATGGGGAAATGGTTTCGAGAAAAATCTGGTTGTATTCGTTTGTATTAGTGGAATCTTTTAAATGTTTGGATAGATTGTTCAATATCACCGAGTTGGGAACAACCCACGGTGGATGTATTGCAGGTTCCACAAGTACTGGCTGAGCAACGATATCCAGTTTTTCGGCTTCTTGTAGAATGATGGAGATTGTTGATTCCCGGCTCTTTCTGTTAAATTTTTGAGTACTCGAGTTGATGTGTTTTAACAAAAGTCTGTTTCTACATTGAATTATCTTCAAAATACTTGTCCTTGTATTGTTGGCCACCCTTTCCGAGATGGTGGGAAGTCCAGCTTCCGCTAAGGTAACGTTTATGGGGGAAGTGGGGAAGGCTCTGATGCTTCTCCTGACTGCAGCATGGTAGGGTGCTTCTAGGCGCTTTAGATGAGTTTTAGCGCAGTGTCCGTATATAACCAGGCCGAAGTCAATTTTAGACAAGATTAGAGATCTAGTGATACTTAATAATGTACTTGTATGTATCAAACAGTGCTTTGAGGATAAGTATTTAACTATGTTTAGTCTAGATAATAGGCTTAACCTAACGTATTCACAATGTTGCTTATAAGTTAGTCGCTTATCAAAGATAATGCCTAATATTTTAAGTGTGTTATTTCATTAGAGTTATTGTTCCAAATAAAACTCAAAGTTCTTTACTGCTTTAAGTTATATATAATTTTATTTTAATTTAATTAAATTCCAATTTTAGAGACAAAATTTTCGCATGAAATTGATACAAAATTCGATATTCATAATAAATTTCGGCTAATCAAAGCTATCGGGTGTACAACTAATTAATTTCGTATTTGTTACCAACCTCATATCTATTTATGTAGTCAATATTTTGACAGTGACAGCTATTCTATGTTAAAGCACGCCAAAAAATCAAGTAAATTTGATATGTCACAGTGAATATTAGTAAACACACAAATTTTTTTACATATTACAGTCAAAATGTCAAATTACGTTCCAACAAAACATCATTTGCGGGGAGGTTTGCTTTTGTTCTTCAATTTAAAGAAAAGTGCAACAGAAGCACAACGTTTACTCTCAGAAGCTTATCCTGAATATGCTCCAGAGGTTAGATAGAGTATGTCAGCAGTGGTTTGCACGATTTAAAAGTGGTGATCTTGACACAGAAGACAAAGAGCGTTAAGGTCCATCAAAAAAGTTTGAAGAGAAGAATTGGAGGCATTACTCGATCACGATCCATACCAAACTCAAGAACAACTTGGAAAAACATTGAAAGTCACTCAACAAGCCATTTCTAAACGTTTAAAAGCAGCCGGATACATTCACAAACAAGGAAATTGGGTGCCACCTGAATGGAAGCCGAGAGACGTTGAGAGACGATTTTGCATGTCTGAAATGCTGCTTAATCGCCACAAAAAGAAATTATTTTTTCATCGTATTGTCACTGGCGATTCAAAGTAGATTCATTACGACAACCCAAAGCGTAAAAGATCATATGTGAAGCCAGGCCAACCAGCCAAATCGACGCCAAAGCCGAATATTCATGGTTTGAAGGTAATGCTCTGTATTTGGTGGGATCAGAAGGGTGTGCTGTACTATGAGCTGTTAAAATCGAGCCAGACGATCACGGGAGAGCTACACAGGCAACAATTGATACGTTTGAAGCAAGTAATCGCCGAAAAATGGCCAGAATGGGCGACCAGACTCGAGAAATTGAGTTTCCATCATGAAAATGCTCGGGCACATGTTGCAGTACCGGTCAAAAATTATTTGGAAAATGCCGGATAGGAAATTCTACCTCACCCGCCTTATAGCCCAGACATAGCTCCTTCTGATTACCACTTGTTTCGGTCGATGCAGAATCACATTCCTGGAATACGGTTCACCAATGTTGAAGCTATTAAAGAATGGCTTGATGACTTTCTCGGCGCAAAAGATGAGAAGTTTTTTTGGGATGGAAGCCATAAATTGCCTGAAAGATGGGGAAAAGTTGCCGCTTCCGATGGGAAATATTTTGAATAAAATATTTTTTCACTTTAATATTAAATAAATGAGTTTTTAACAAAAAAAAAAAAACGAAATTATTTAGTTGTACATCCATTACTAAAATTCTAAATATGAGGGAATGTAAAAATACTTTTTAATTTATTTTAATGATATTCTTTAAATATCTCGAAACAAGAAATATATAACTAAGACAACTTTCATAATTTTCGGCACATACATATATACTGCCTATATATATATAATTGGCGCGTACACCCTTTTTGAGTGTTTGGCCGAGATATTCCCCCTATTTGTGGTGTGCGTCTTGATGTTGTTCCGCAAATGGAGGGACCTATAATTTCAAGCCGACTCCGAACGGCAGATATTTTTATGAGGAGCGTTTTCATGGCAGAAATACACTCGGAGGTTTGCCATTGCCTGCCGAGGAACGACCGCTATTAAAGAAAACTTTTCCTGTATTTTGGTACTTCACCGAGATTCGAACCAACGTTCTCTCTGTGAATTCTGAATGGTAGTCACGCACCAACCCAATCGGCTACGGCGGCCGCCCGGTGCCTATATATGCTGATAAACCCTCACTATTCAGTCACTAGATTGATTATTTTCAGAGCTAATAATATTCCGACAGAAATCGTTATTAGTAACAAATCAAGAAAAAGAAAAGAAAATTATAAAGTCATCATAAGTCATGCAAAATGGATAAAGTAGATAAAAAAGAACTAATTTCAAAAATGTTAGCGTATTTTTTTGGTACACCTTTTTTTAATTTTTTAAATACATATACGTTTTTTAAACCCTTATATATTGTCTGAAGTAAAGTATTTATATGTTATAATTATTTATATATATACTAGCAAACCCGGCGAACTCCGTTTCGCCACCAGATGGCTTCGTTTTTTGTAACACTTCGTTTGGGGATTGAAATATGAAGAAAAAATATTATTTTTTGTTTTATATTTGAAAAGGAAAATTTTTATTTCATATCACAACAGTAATGAACTCATTTCGATTACAAAAATAAAGTGTAATTCAGTTGAACTTCTCTAAGTAAAAAATAAAAGTGAATCCAAAGTAAATACAGAATCGACGTGTCCGCAAATTATCCGTTTCATTGAAGTGCTCTTTGGTAAACCATATAGCTGCCCATGTGAAGAACAATGCGTTTTTAAATTTATCCCGCAAACACTAAGCGATTGGTCTTGCGATGTTTTTATTGTCATTGGGAACGCAAGGCGAACCGGAAATTGCAATCGTTTGAAGACAAACGGTAACTCCAGAGAGTTCAAAAACTCCGTTGGATAATTTACTACATCATCGGGATTTGTTATGGAATCAACGGATTTGTATGTCACCAAATCGCCATCGATTTTTGATTGAATGGTGAAATTCGAGAATTGCTCGTTGACTTAACCAAGCATAATTCTGATAATTCTCACTAATGTTTGGGAAAACATTTTCAATAAGAGCTAATTGAGAGTCTGCAAATCGGCAAAAGTCGTTGGTAAGAGTAATTAATCCAGCTGTCGCATCAACTGGGACTTTTCCATTTCCAATAGCTAACAATTGTTTGGAAAATTGTGCAGCACTTTGATCATTTTGAAGTTGAACTGTCATATTAGTGGTTAGCGATAATGTTTTTACGTTATTCCACAAAGGTGATGCCTTCAGACAAGCATTCAATTCATCTGCAGGCGTTCCACGTGGAATTGCTGGCAACACCTGCCTGAAATCGGCTGCCAACAGTATCATCAAGCCGCCAAAGATGTTGTTATTTCGCCGAAGATCCTTCAGGGTGAAGTTAAGTGCTTCAAGTGATTTCTTATGTGCCATTGTGCACGGATCCCAAACAATGAGCTTTTCATTGCATCAACAATTTCCCCATTGCACTGGATCGGGAAATATTTCATGTTGGAGTATCAATTGTGTTTAAATTGAATAGCAACTTAAGCGCAAAATGTGCCGTACGATCGCCACCTGGAAAAGTCGCCGCAATTCCAGATGATGCTAACGCTAAAACTATGTCACATCTTGATCGAATATTGACCGAAATCAATGAAATGGCAAATTTTTTCCCTCTTCCTCCAGATGTGTCCAGGAAGAATAGAACACCAGTATTATTGTCCAGCGCTTGCATTAATGTTTCGTATACTTTTTTTTCTGTTCATTCAGCAACGGCACATTATTTCGAACGAATTCCTGCAATGTGTTGCAGCTCTCGATTTAATGCCTCGTGCATTAAACGATTTTGTATGTTGTATCTTTTACCTTGCACGTCGGCATGAAGCCGCCTTTCAGAAGGATATTAGCCCCAAAGGAAGATATGCGAAAGCAGTTTTTATATTCAAGGATGCGTTGAAGAAAATGGTTGGAAACGGGATCAGTTCCATCGAACAATGGTTTTAGTGGCTGTGATGGTGCAAGTAATGAATCCAATTTGACTTTTCCACTTGCGCAGCATAATCCAGCCGTTTCTCTTTTGAACTTAGACGCATTGCATTATCGGCATACAGTCGTCATTGGTGCAATATCTAAATTGTCATCATCACATTCGCAGTGGGATCATATTGGAATGCCAAGAGATTGTATGATACCAATGATCTTCGTGTGCTCACGCGTTGTCTCAATCGAGCATTTTCTCTTATTATATTTTGCCTTTCTTCGCTTAAGTTCTGTGAATACACTTGTTGCTGGCTTGAATGTCTTGTGCGGCGGCCGATGTTCGCACGTCGTCCTCTCGGCATTTTGGACTATGGACAGACTGGTGAATTTAACCTCAAATGGATCCACATAATTTACACTGTTCAACTTACCACCTTAGGGACAAATGCCTGCTGTTGATGTTGAATACAAATTTTAACAATACGGGTGATTGATTTGATGGTTTCCAATTGAACTGTTAGGAAACGAATAACTTTAACCTCAGTTGCACAATTTCAAAGTGAACACAATACCGGTTTTAAGTTAGCGTTTGAAAGAACGTGCGCATAATAAATGTCACGGAGTCTGAGACCTTTCCAACGAATGCAAAATCGTGGAAATCGGCTGGTGCGTTCTGGAGTTATAGCGTCAGGAAGGAAAACCCGACTTATTTTTATATTATAGATAAATGGTCTTTCCAAAGTGACGCTTAGATGACAGCAATGAATAATTCCCAGACAGTACCGTTTTCTTATGCCATCTTTGACATTTGCCAAGTAAACAGATGTACAATTTTATACCATGGAACGACGCGTTGAAGTTATTGAAGCTTTTAATGAAAATAATCGACCTTTAAAACCAACATATCGCAAATTCGTGATTTTTTGGTGGAAATAATCATCCGACCGAGTTGAGAATTCGAAGGGTGGTGAAAAAATTTCAAAAAACTGGTTCTGTCAAGAAGAGGAAAAGAATTGTTAGATTAAAAACTGGACCTTTCTGTTGAGGAAGTGTTGCAAAGTGTGGCTGCACAACCTTCAACATCGATATCTCGACGTTCTCAACAATTAGGCATTCATGAATTAACTGTTTGGCGGATTTTACTTGTAGACATCTGCGTGGGGGACATTTAAATTATGTAATTTTTCACACATAATTGCTAAGAGTTGTATTTTGAATAAAAATGGTGACACCAGAAAAATCTAAATTCCAAAACAACATCTAAGCGCAATTTCTGAGGCTTAGACTCCTTTTTGATGTTTTGGCCTATTTGTAATATGAGCCTTGATGTTTTTTTGCACAAATGGAAGGATCTACATTTTTGGGCTTTGTCCGAACGGCAGATTATTTGTTTTTTTGAGTAGCTTTTTCATGGCAAAAATACACGCCGAGGTCTGCCATTACCTGCCAAAGGCGACCGCTTTTAGAAAAAACTTGTTCCATCATTTGATGTCCGGGGTTTCGAACCTAGTCCCTACCGAATAGTAGTCACACACCAATCCATTCAGCTATGGCAGCCGCTATCCTAGCACTAATCCCATCAGCCGAATTCCACACCCAATAATTCTCTATTAATTTTGTTCAACTTTATTTTCCCAATAACAACATTTCACTGCGAACATGAGAGGAATAAAATATTTAATTCCCGTACATATGTACATCTCAGTGTAAACTTAAGAGTGTCACAAGTTTTATGCCCTAATCACAAGCTATAAGAAATTGGTTTATATGTATGAACTGTTATGGTTTATGTTATAGCTAACTTTTTACCACTTGACCACAATTCAGCGCAGAGCAGTCACTCTTAGCAATTCCTTTGTTCATCTGTGCAGTGCTTTTCTAAGTGACTTTGTTGTTGGCGCTTTATTTGCCTTTCCAAACGATTGTACTCGTACTCGTACTCACATTAACCGTTATCTTTTTTTTTTTGGGCTTATGCCGGCAGTGCGCTAAAGTGTATTTGATTTGTTTTCGCAGGCACTTATAACTGTATTTTATGTTCTCACCACAAAAACTCTAAGCCTTATTACTTTAACGGGTATATATTTGCAATATATGTATGTGTAGGTATGTTTGTGCTGCCAGTTTCCCTAAATCTATTCTTTTCCTAAGTTTTTATTTATTTTTGCTTACTTTTTTTGCTTAACTCCCATTGGATTGATATGAGCCCATCGGCTGTACACTTTTAGTTGTTATGGATAATATATTTTGACATTGAAGACACATAAATAATGATTTATGGTTATGGTTATGCTTGCAAAATGAAAAAAAAAATGGTTGAAGCAAATGAAGAGCAAAAGGCAAGGAAAAACGCAAAAATGAAAAAAATCAACTAAATTAGATTTACGTTCACTTCAACGATTTAGTGTAAGAAAGCTGGAGCAAAAAAGGTCGCAATTGTGTCCTGCAGAAGTGGCAAAAACAAAATTAACTTTTTCTTTTTGTGAAAATGCCATTTAAGACGTAATAAAGAAAGAAGTTTGAACATTTATATTGCGACTTTTTTTGTTGGGTGCTTTTTGTTTTTTATTTCCTTTAATGGCATAATCAAGCGATTAACCGACACTGACATTTTTGCAAAAAATTTGATTTACTCATTATGTTACTTTTCGGAAATGCTAAAAATGATAAATGTAGATACATGATTTATGTAATTTAATCTTAAGCTCGATGTAAAAGCACCTTCAAATTGAAGGCCATACAAAAGCGCGGATAAGAAACCTTTTTTTGAAAATGACCATAGCAAAATGATCTGAATGTATGTGCTTTGAGGAGAGGAGAATGGGAAGAACATACACGCTCGCAAAAGCAAAACCAAACATCAATGCGGCCCAAAAGGTATGATAAATGAAGCAAGGCAAAGGATTGCCTAAAATTACAAAGACTACTGCAGCTGACGTTGTAACTAAAAGGCGAAGATGTTAACCCTTAGCAAAATGTTTTTTGGAAAACCTCGAAGAGCTGGTCGACATAGACGTAAATAACCTAATGAGGTTTCTCAGTCGCCTAAACTGGATATAGTCGTGAATGAATAACCGTATAACTTACTGGTAGCGAGGATGTGGCAACAAAATGGTGCGGAAGTCCTAATTGGATGGTTGGTGAAACACCACTTCAACTAACCAGTCAACTACAGCTTTCGATTAATGCAGCAGAAACTAGGTGCTGGAATAGTGAGCGGGAGAAAAGCTTCGCTGCAAAGTGCTTTAGTAGATGAGCATCTCAATAAAATCACGCCTATTAGAATAAATTCACGCTCCGATGGAAAGAAGGGTTGCAGTTTTTTAATACCACCAAAGATATTAAAATCCACTGTGAAACCTTCTTTAACAAACAGAGGTTAATCTCTTGCATCGAAACCTTCAGCAATTCAATCTACAGATCCAACAGAAAAATATTCAACAGCCCACATATCCGTCTCTTGACTGAAAAACTCAGAAACCAAATCGATTATGAAAGGCGAACATTAATTAGGTGCTTTGATATGCGTACCACTCGTGTACGCAAAATCAAACGTACCACCACTGTGTTACAGCCACACACAGTTCACGCACGCTTCTGTGCAGAAAAATATGCGTTTAGTATTACAAGGAAGGGAAAGCTTCGTAAATACTCGGCTCTCGACTCTCTTCTACTTCGCTAAGAATGTGTACCTGAACAAAACGACTCACAGGCTCCCTTCATACTGCTCGAAAAGATGTCGAATTTCAGTAAGGTCAAAAAATGAGCTGGTACGATGAAATAACAGCTTACGCTTTGCATAATACAACGCTGCATATAGAGCTGAGGCAAGAATGACAGAAAGAAGATTGCGCCTATCAAGAGTGCGTGACGTCACGTTTTTCCGAGGTGTGCAGTATTGCCAACCATTTGCTCTTCGCAATAAATTTAGCGCTTTTTTATACCGAAAGTGCGAAAATTTTGAAGGTCTTTCTTTTTTTAAATTTAAAGCTAAAGAAACTTTAAGTAAAAAAAAACTGTATTTTTATACAAAAAAAGGTCAAAAAAGGCCACTCCGAAAGTTTTTAGTGCTAACGAAAATTTGTTGGTTCTTATAAAATTTAATATTTTGAAAGTGTGAATTTAATTTGTTGCTCCTTTTAAGACTATTTTAGAATATTAAATATTCTTATCTCAACTCTTCTTAACATTGAAAACCTTTTTACACATTTTAAAAAGCGTTTGAATTTATTGAATTCGAATTAAAACCATAGAGGTGTAGTCGTTTCTTCCGGTCCTAAATCCTTTGTGGGGCATAGGACATTAAGAAGTGTATTCACAGTAAAAATAAGCAACAAAATACTGAAAAACCATAACGACATTTTTACAAAAATAGTACCTTAACTACTTACATAGCCTCAAAAATAGCAAAAAAGTCGTTCCCTTAATCGTTCCCTTAAAGAGTTTCGCGTAACAAAAAAAAACTAATAAATAAAATTATACATAACCATAACACATTTAGTAAAAAAACGCACATTTTAAAAATAATTTGTCATGCATACAAGTTCTTTAAGTAATTCAATAAAAATTTGGTGTTTATTTTCCTTAAATGGGCATTTTAGTGCGTTTTTATATCCAAAGCTAGGCAACACTTCAGTAGCGAGAGAGAGATTTGACTGCCGAAAGCAGAAGAACACCAACAACACCTGCAACCGCGGGCAATGCCACCATATGTTAAAAAAAGTAAAGCTAAATAAAACTGAGTGATTTATTTAACTAATTTCTGAATGTCATGAAGAAAGAACTAAAACTCCGAGCCTAAATAACAAAAAAAAATGCTAAATCAAGTTACGAAAATGGTAATCTGGCCATACTGGTGCTAAAATCACGAAACTTGTTGTCAAATTCGCTGAGAGAAAAGTAACGGGACCACGATAGTCGCCATCTCATTATTCTTTCCATGATGGAGCTGAGCTGCGATCCGGCGTAATTTTTCATCCGTCCTGTTACAATTTTGTTTTCTTTGAAGTTTCGGAAGTAAAACTTTTTTTTCCAATTTGATACATCTGTCAACTCTCGACACTTAATAATTTTTATAACAATTATGGAAATATAAGCGTAACATTAAATCAATTTTTAAAGTACATTTCTTTTTACAGCATAAGCGGAATAATGGATATAAGAATTATATACGTCCTATATAAATACGAGGTGTGTTCAAAAAGTATTGCGAATTTTGAATTTTCGAATTTCAATTTTTTTGTGGCGATATATTGGTACTCTCACTCATGCCGATGAGTTCGGCCATTTTGGAAGTTCAGGTAATTGTTGACAGCTGCTTTGCTTCCACGTGTTCGATTTTTACCTATCAAAAAAGATGGATCAAAGAACCTGTATCCAATTTTGTGGGAAAAACGAAATTAAGTGCACGGATGCACTTCGAATGTTGACGGTGTCATACGAAGAAGCTAGTTTGGACCAAAGCAACGTTTATCGGTGGTACAAAATGTTTTCAGAAGGCCGGGAAGATGTGAACGACAAAAAGCGTGCCGGACGTTCAACCATTTCAACAACAGACGAAAAAATTGATGAAGTGAAGAAAATGGTATTGGCCAATCGTCGAATAACCGTTAGAGAAGTTGCTGTGAACCTAGACATATCGATTGGCTCGTGTCATTCTAGTTTTTTCACTGATTTGGACATGAGAATGGTCGCCGCAAAATTTGTACCAAAACTGCTGAATTTCGATCAAACGCAGCATCGAACATTGCTAATAATATGTTGGACTCTGTCCGCGACGACCCAAATTTGCTCCAGAGAAGCTTGCGTCATCATATTTGTCCAATAGACACTGCTTTGTAGCCGTCCTCTGGTGTCCCGCAGGTGCCCCCTCCTTTCTTTCTCTTTATTAACAAAATTGGTTCACACTTTTCATTTGTTGCACTTTTGTTGTATGCTGAACCTTCTTAACATGTTCGCGGTCATTAAAAGTGCTCGGGACATAGCAGAGTTGCAATCCGATTTACACAATACTCTGCATACTTCGGCTCACTTCTGCAGTCCGTTGAAGTAATTAAAAATTTGGGTGTTATTGTGGACCATAAGCTAAGTTTTAGTCACGTTAACCACATCAGAAGACGGTCATATTCAATGCTAGCATTCGTACGCCGAAATTGTTCTGCATTTACTTACCCACTCACCCTCAAAACGTATCGCCAGTTATTTCACTGACACAACTCTTTACTGGGTAAGACTCCGTCAGAAAATATGAGATTTGCAAGTGGTCTTTCGATTTCTTTGAAACTTTGGGAAATATTAGTTCTAGGTAAGATACATTCGAGCCTAAAAGGATTTTGAAAAATTTTCAAAATTGAGTCATCTACGCCATGTTGAAAATCGGGACCGTGTTTTTTTCAAAAAGCAATATTTCTTGAACCGTTGGATGGATTTCAATGCAATTTACAGACAATATAGAAACAAATAAGTAGTTTAAATTAGTATTATGTTAAAAAAAAAAATTCGAAATTTTGACCAAAAAAAAGTCAAAAAAATTTTTTGAATCAATTTTTAGTTGATTTGGCCAGTTTTTTAGATTTTCTGTTATACACGTAACGATTCCTTATGATTTAACCTTTATTTTGAAAAAAAACATTTTATGGTGTCTATAATAGTTCTCGAGATATTGCGATTTTAGTGGAAGCGCGCACCGTGAAGTTCGCGGTTACGCAGCGCGGGAGTAGAAAAACGCGCACAGACCTGCAGCAGTCTGCTCCAGTCACTTCATACAGGAACACATAACGCAGCGCGAACCGTGCGTGCGTACGCGAACCGTCCATCCAACGGTTCAAGAAATATTGATTTTTGAAAAAAACACGGTCCCGATTTTCAACATGGCGTAGATGACTCAATTTTGAAAATTTTTCAAAATCCTTTTAGGCTCGAATGTATCTTACCTAGAACTAATATTTCCCAAAGTTTCAAAGAAATCGAAAGACCACTTGCAAATCTCATATTTTCTGACGGAGTCTTACCCTACTATAACACCGATGCGAGTGTTAAGGAACATAAAAGAACTGGCGGAGATCCACAAGGCTCAGTCCTAGGCCCCTTACTGTGGAATATTATGTATGACAGAGTCTTACGTCTTAGTTTACCTCCAGTGTAAAAAAAAAATTATAGGGTTTGCTGACGATATTGCTGTTATGGTCGTAGCAAAATTACTCCACCAAGCTGAACGAACTTGCAACCAGGCTGTGGGTGTAACAGAGTAACTCTGACGGATCATAAGTCTGAAGCAGCACTCATTAGCAGCAGGAAGATGGTGGAGTCGGGCAATATAATGGTGGGCGATAATGCCATAGAATCGAAGCGGTTTATTAAATAACTGGGCGTAATAATTGACCATAGGCTTAACTTCAGAGAACATCTATTATACGCGAGTAACAAAGCGGCAGAGTCAGTAACAGCACTGACGCGCATAATGATGAACACTAAATCTCACCGATTTTGCTGTACGCAGCTCCAGCATGGGCGGAAGCAACAAATTATAAGTCGTATGTTAAGTGTATGAAATCAGGTACCGATTGAGTGTCCTCAGAGTGTGGTGCGCGTTTCGCACGATATCAAAGAACGCTATTATGGTTATTGCAGGACTACACCCAATCAATTTAATAGCTAAAGAGTATGCTGAAGCTTACAAAAACAAAGATACTTCAGAACGGCAGACAATACACAAGGAAGCAAGAGAGCGTAGCTTGCGTTGGTGGCAGGAAAAATGGAGTTCGTCCCTCAATAGACGCTGGACTTACCTTTTGATTCCCATAATAACCAAATGGGTTAACCGTAAACATGGACAGTTAGACTACTATCTGACCCAAATACTGATAGGACATGGGTGCTTTAAATCCTATTTATATAGGTTTAATTACTAAGACGACCCCTAAGGTTCTTATTGTGCACCAGCTGTAGAAGACGCAAAACATATTTGGTTTGTCTGTCCGCGATTTGCGTTCGAAAGGGAAGAATTAAGCACTAGGGTGGGGAAGCCAATTACGGCTGTAAACCTAGTGGATATTATAATTGAGTCAGAAGAACATTGGTCGGCTGTATGTAATATGGCAAAAATAGTAATCTCCGAACTGCGTCGCGCTGAACAACAGCGCAGATCTTCATGAAGAGGCAATAGGTCGCTGCTCTTCCCGTCAAGTGATATTTGATGGTCGACGTCGGTGAACAACATAGCGCAAATTTTCAAGAATTGGCAATATGCCACTCGCCCTCTCGCAAAGTCATGCTCAACGGTTATCCCGCGGTGGGTTTTTAGTGGGTGAGCTGAAAAGCAAGTCCTACACTTTTCGATTTTCAATGCTTTGTGCCACCTCAACAAAAAAAAAAAGAGGTTGTCTGTAAAGTCGGTTTACTGACGATAGTTTAACGTGGCAACGTCATAAGAAAATACTGTTGAAATGGTTGCATTCTTCAAAAGAAAATTTTAATTTTATTTGTTTGATGGATATTTTGTATGGATATAGAGAAGGAGGTAATTGGAATCGTAATGGAATTGATCAAGTTACATTTACACAAACGTGAACAATTACGAAGCATTGATCAAATTCATGAAAGATATCTTCAATTTCGATTGTGCATCAGACGTTAATAAGTCAACAACACTAAGAGGCAACATCATCGATTTGACTTGTTCAAGACACATTACACTCGAAACACTCCCTTTCATTTTCTACTTTTCCTATCATCGTCCTATTCTCAACAGAGAAATGCGGGGGCCGATTGTGCTCTTTATCGTTCATTTCGCGGTTTCGCTTGCAGTTCAAGCAAGGTAACGGCGATTGAGCAAGATAACGACGAATGAGCAAGATAACGACGAATGAGCAAGATAACGGCGATTGAGCAAGATAACGACGATTGAGGAAGATAACGACACATTTTTTCGTGCGTACAGCCAGCTAAATCGAATTATAAGACGTTATCACGTCAAAAAAAAAACATATTATTGCACTTTTGTTAGATCGAGATTAGAGTGTGCTGCTGTTTTTTGGAGAACGTACCAAATAGGTCTCTCCAACCGGGTTCAGAAAGTTTTTCTTCGTTTTGTGCTCCGATCTTTAAGCATTTTTGAATCTTTACCAGCGTACTGCTCTCGATGCTTATTGACTGACTTCAAAATATAACAGACGATCTATTCCATCGACCTTATTTGTTATTCGTATTATTAGTGGAATTATTGTTTGTCCTTCCCTTTTCAGTAAAATTCAATTGAATGTTCCTAATAAGAAACTTCCGCAGTACGAAACCATGAAAATTGTCTATTCATGAACCAATTACGGGCTGAGTGCTCCGATTTCTAGGGCATATGCAGATTTAAATTGGTTTTTCATTTTTTCTGGTGCTGATTTTACTTGGCCGTATGGCATCTTAAGCAACCATCTTAAATCGTTTTTTTTTCTTAGTAATTACAAAACTATTTTACATTAGCTTAACATAGTCTGTAAGAATGTATCCATGCAAAGACAAATAAACAAATAAACTCTGATGTAATATATTTAGCTTCTGGAGTGGAATTCATGCAAGGTGGAGGACTGTTATAGTATTAGTAGGATCATGTTACACATACAACTGGTACGACAGTGCACTTTATGAAGTTTCCGACATTTTGATTTCTCCATCTCATATACAATCAATCTTTAAAGTACTGAAAACCTGTATTTCTAGGAATCAGTATGCTTAATATTCCACTAGTCTTCCCTAAGCGCAATCTTAATTATTAAGGAGGGAGCCTGCTTTAGAGGCTTTAAAAAATCGATTTTTTGTTTTTTGCCTAAATGTCTTTCCAAACTATCCAAGAATGTGTCCTCAAAATTTCAGAAGCAAATTCAAAATATTTTCGGAGTTACAGAAGAAATTGTGAGCAAGCGTCCAGCAGGTATATGAGCGGCTGGATCGCTCGAAGTGCGATTTCTCGGTTTTTTATTTTTACGATTTTTCCTAATTGGCGGGAAAGATAGGGAAAAAGTTAAACGTTCTATTGAAACGAGATAACATTGATTGTACTCGGAATTAAGTTCTTTTTTAGTTGAACTTAAAAAACCTTAAGAAAGTTATGATTAACCCACTTTTTAAACAATCTAGAGTGAATTTGTTTTTCCAAAAAAATAATTTTTTTTTTAATTAGCGAAAAATTGTTTTTGAATTTCTCTTTTCTTGGTTTAACTAGAAGCTATACTATACTAAAATAAATTTTTTTTTGGGTTTTTGGTTTCTGGTGAAAAT